>SNQN01006255.1:23548-35385 GCA_008642245.1 Bassia scoparia | reverse complement strand
TTAGTGTAATATACCCTGTTGTGTATAGAAAATTTTCATTTTCCCTTTGCACAACTCAGGTACATTCACTTCTCACTGTTTTAATCTTAGTATTAAACTGAGTGCTAACATACAAATAGAAATCCATAAAAACTTGAACAGAATCAGATTTATCATGCAAGAAGAAAACCCAAGTGAACCTTGTAAAATCATCAACTATAGTCATGAATGTAGTACAACCATTARGATTTACAACTTTATAGGGACCCCAAAGGTCTACGTGAAGTAATTCAAAGGAAGTACTTGTCTGGGTAGTACTGGTAGTGAAAGGTAATCTAGTTTGCCTGGCAGAATGACAAACTTGACAGAAACAATACTCAGTACAACTTTTGACATCTAGATCATCCAAGACTTTATTAAGTTTACTGAAGGACAAATGGCCTAGCRTGAGATGCCACAGTTTGGKTAGCTCAGCATCAGTAGAATTATTGGACACTAAAGCAGTAGAAATATTAGAAGAAGACTTGATWGTAGTAGCATCTTYTAAAAAACTCTCTTGTAGGTGATACAATCCTTTGCTCAATTTACCAAGCTGRTGATGCTTGTTCTGTGAAGGGTCCTGGATATAGCAGTGCTTGTCAGAGAAAGATATATTACATTTTAGATCCTTTCTAAGCTTATGAATTGAAATCAGGTTGAAATGAAAGTCAGGAACATGTAAAACATTTTTTTAAAATCAAGTTATTCCCAAATTTCACTACACCCCTGTGTTTAACAAGCACCCTACTGCCATCTGGAATTGTTATGCTCTTGTTTTCATTCTCAATATTATCATACTGACAAAATTTATTTAAATCATAAGTCATATGATTAGAGGCTCCACTATCCAAAATCCAAGAATCCATATAAGAAGACATAAGACAGTAATTACCTGCAACCAAAGCTATATCTTCTGCTGATGGTGCAGTAGGTGTAACAGGAGGTACCTGATGCTCAAGCAATGAGAGAAGATGAGTGTATTGTTCCTGAGTGATGCTAGGATTGATATGGACCTGAGATGCCATTGAATCAGATGGTGTTGGCTCACAAGCAACTATTGCAACCTTTGAACTCTTTAATATCCTTGGGTACACTATGCAATTTTCAGCACTTATCCTTGATATGTCCAGTGTTTTTGCAGTAGTCACAAATGACATTGGATCTCTTGTTGTTGCCTTCATAAGACTTCTTGAAGGTGGGATTCTCAAATCTTCTTGCAGCCATGGCCATTGGATCATCTGCAGAGTGGGTTGCTGTGTAAACCTCCTTGTGGTGTTCTTCTTGTGTTAAGAGCCTGTAGGCTTGGTTGATGTGGGGAAGTGGTTGTTGCAACAAGATGTTGCCCCTGACATTGTTGAAAGCTGGACTAAGCTTCATGAGAAACTGGGTTAGTCTTGCATTCTCCTGAATCTTGAGGATAWCTGTGTGATCTGACAYCTGCAATTAGCACAAACACATGATGGAATAGGACAAGCAACATCCAACTCATCCCAAAGCATTTTGAGCTTGGTGAAGAAGACTGAAATGCTATCATCCCCTTGTTCGATTTCAGCAATTTTTTTATGAACAGAGAATATCTGAGTTCCAGTGGACTGCCCAAACCTCTCATGAGATTATCCCAGACATCCTTGGTTGAATCGAAATAGAGAATGCTCTAGCAATGTGCTGATCACACCTGAATAAACCAAGTATCAAGGTTGTTCACTCTTTCCCAAGCTCTGAAAAGAGGTGACCAACAGGTGGCTTAGCAATACTGCCATCAATGAACCCAATCTTGTTTTTGGTAGAGAGCCCTATGATAACAGAACGTTTCCAATCATTATAGCCAACTCCATGAATTTCTCTGGTACAAGCTTTGTACTGAGAATCACTTGGATGAATGAAAAAAGGAGAGTTGATTCACCAGAAGGATTAAAGCAAATTCACGCTCATTTACAGAAGCCATTGCAGAGAAAAGGATTAAAACAGAAAGAAGAAAAAGATTATCAAAAGAAGGAGAAACTAACAAGTATGAGTAACAAAAACAGAAAGAACAAAGATCACTCAAATGCAGAATACAATCAACTCAGTTGAAAAAAACACACTGTATGATAAGAATGCTGCAAGAATGAGCTCAAAGCAAAGAAGAAACGGGATCAAATATTTCTTCTTCTGATACATGTAATAATTGCAGAAGGAAATCATAAAATCAACAAAATGCAAAGTAAATGAGATTAGAAGAAGAGAAACTCATTTATTTCTATGAAAAATTGATATTACAACTCACTGAATGAATAAATTTAGGAACATGTATGTTATAATGACTAGATTACAAAAACTAATCCTCAGCTACTTGTATGGCTGATAGTATGTCATAGAGGATGATACATCGCAGGAATATTAATTATGGTGAATTAACAGAATATTTTCTTGTTTATGGGGGACCCACCTAATTAGGTAGGGATGTCATAAATCTTGGGGAATAAGAAAGAATCTAGTACAAAAACGTGAAGTAGAAGTTGTAGTACATGATGAGCAGGTGAGGTGAGCTGAAATTAAGGTACAGATTAGGATGTGATTAGGGAGCAATACATGATTAATCATCTCTAATATATTAAAGTGATTGGAAATTTAGTTATTATTTATGTGGTGATATAGAGCGCCAACTTTCGAGATTGGATATCGTTTACATTATCCCGTTCTACAACTCCTCGTGCAGTTGTGCGTAGCCAAAATAACAGACTTCAGGTGAGACTAAAAAGTAAAATTAAAATGAGATTTCTATGAATTATCCATGAAGTTTCGCGTTTTCTAAAAAAATCTTCTACAGTTATACCTTGAGATTAATACCCGTCTACGTGATAACAAAGTTATAAAATCTTAATTGAACTTAACCTTTAATTGGCGTGAGAGATGTGTGAAGTAGAGGTGGATGGAGTGGTTGCTGCTTTAATTTAATTATTTTTGCAAGGATATATGGTAAGAAAACGTAAACCTCATGGATACTTTATAAAAATCTCAAACTAAATATGTCAATGATATCTAAAATTCTAATGGTGCACATAATCTTCAAAGAGTCAAACTTATGCCGAAAGAAGCAAAAATACAGTCCATTCTTGAAAAATTCCACTCTATTACTTCAAATTATTCTAAGCAAAAATTTTTGTAAGCAACTCACATTCTACAATTAAATAGATATGGATATGCACAGCCCACCAAAAGTGACAACAAAGTGGGAGAACAAATTAGAATAACAAAATTACAGAGGAAATCAAACTCACAGAAAAAGAAAACAAACAGGATAATTTACAACGTTGAGTGTGTGCTCTGCTGCTTCCTGCTTATAGGAAGCTGAACATATACATCATGACCTTCCGGTTTATTGACCTCTGCTCTGTCTCGATCAATGGCATAGCATACATATATGTGTCAACCACATCGTCAGCATTGCACGAAAAAACCAGCATAAACAATGAGGAGCAACCCACGCGTGAAAGGGAAGCATAGTAGGCATACACCCCAAGATTTGTTACACCATTCAGGATAGCACAGACCTGAAAATTCACAATATCCAGCTCTCATGAAACACCAAAGAACTTCCAAACAATGGCAGAACCAAAAGATGATACTAAGTGGTTTAAACTTCATGCAACATGAAACTAGCAATAGAAAGGATTTCAATTACATGCCCAATAATATGATATACCCTTCCCATGGGCCATAACATTACAGAAATATACAATGCTGGAATGTCCAGAAATTTTGTCAAATTTCCAAAGTAGAGAGGGAGGGAGGGAGGGAGGAGGGAGGGAGGGAGGGAGAGAGAGAAGAGAGGAGAGAGAGAGAGAGGGGTGGGTGTGGGGGGGGGGAGAGAGAGAGGAGCGGAGAGGAGGAGAAGTAAAGGAATAACAAGTAAATTGAAACTTTCCCTAAATAAAAACTATAGCGAGTAAGTTTGGAATAGAGGGAGTACATTTCTTAAGATTCCCTACTTTAATAGATAATGAAGAGAAGACAACAAAAATCAAATATATTGAAATATTGGTAAGATTCCAGAGAAAACCCAACTTGGCCGTTTGGAGTCGTTTTTTTGTTTTCAGTTTTTTTTTTTCTATCAATCAATCAAAGCCTAGCACCAACATTGGTAATGCTCTCTAAAATGCTCTCCAACCAATTTTCTTTTCTCTTTTCAAGAGCATCCCAAGATCACCTATCTAAAGAGTATTAACAATGATGTACTCTCCAACAAGATCTACAATTTATAATTTATTTAATTTCTACACAATTTATAATTTATTTAATTTCTACACAATTTATTAATAATAATGTAGTTATTTTYGGACACCTGTCCATCTCTTGTGCCAAGAGCATGCTCTCTCATTGCTCTTGGCCAGGAGCATCATTTGAAGTACTCTCCATGGAGAGCATGTGGAGAGCAAGTGGAGAGCCCCATTGTTGGGGTAGAGTGAGCTCTCCATTTTCTCTCTCCTTGGAGAGCTCTTTGGAGAGCTTGTAGGAGAGCACCATTGTTGGTGCTCTTAGTCCCATAAGTGGGGTAGGCTAACATGAACAAAAAGAGTGGTTTAACTTTTCGGTTGTCAATTTTCAAAAATACCATGTTTCCTTTAAGTATAAGTACTTTTTTTAATCCTCTATTGTATATGATATATTTCAAATGGCTTTTAAGAATAAAACCAAATAATAGAAAATCACAGCAATGCCGAACAAGCCCTAAATATGAGGGTTTAGATTATTTGACTGGAATCTGGATGAAGAAAGCAACAAAAAATCAAGAAGGAATTGTAATCATTAATCGCATGGCTGGTATTATGCCTTAAAAATATTCGCTGTACAGGTTAATGCTTTTTAGTGCTTAGCATCCAGCTTTTAGTCTGTGGGTTATCTGCTAAGGATAGCATACATGGAATTTCTAAATAATACGCACAGTCACACAAGATACAGAGTAATAACTTTCTGAAAGCAAATAGAGGAAAAGATACAGGCATCTTGTATACATGATATTCATTTATTCAACTAGTAAGTAGTAACATCACAGACAAAATAGAGTAAACTTACCACAACTGCATATATTGTGGAAAGGACAAACATTATTCCAGCCAATAAACGTGTAGATATTGTCTCCACGAAAACAGCTGATAGAAGATTGCGTTTCAAAAGTTCATACGTCATCCTTGCAGACGTACAATAAGCTTCACCTGTAATAGCTGCAAAGTTGATGGTGAATTTGTTCAGGAAATCCACAGCTGCCATGAAAACCTTGACACAGCACCGGAGGACAACATTCACAATTCCAGTAGCATTTTCTTGTCTGGCGCTATCAACAGCAGCCCGCACAATGCGAACAACAAAGATTATRAACCCAGAGAAGCATATAGTTCCAGCTGAAGGGCCAAAAGCGTTTCTGCAAGAGTAAATTAAAGGACAGAGAAAATGATGACTGAATCCTCATACTACATAAACTAAACATATTATAAAATATTTAGCTGCATTTAATTTTGACAATATGACTCAATTGCTAGAATCAATACCAGGCTACTTAATTTACTTTAAAATCAGTCGGACACTCAGACGCATCTTGGGTTCTTAAATGAACACAGGATATCATAGCCTCATAGGGTATAATTGACATAGGATCCACACCCCTAAGAATGTCTTACCAGAAATTACAGATGAACATCTTCCACACTACTTCAAATGTCAGACAGGGTCCAAACTCCACATAACCAAAGCCAGCCAAAGAAGCCTAGGCAAAAATCTAAGATAAAGGTTATAGTTCACCCTACAAAGGCCATACTTGTGAAAAATCCTACTCTGGAAACTAGCAGAATTTCTTGAAAGTAATTAGAGGTAATGAAGAAAGGGAAAGGGAACTTAGGCCCTAAAAAGCTAGATTCCCTCTGTTGTGTTTTATTTTACATTTTTTTTTACTTCCCTTGTAAGCCTTGAAATTACAGAGTTGACCAGATTCAATGCTTTGTCATTCCAACAATCCCACCCCAGATTCTGGAATTTATAAACCCCTTTCACCCCTGACCATCTCCATCTTTGATAAATCCAGCTACCAACCACCATTATCACATCATAGAACAACCACTAACAAGTAACAACACATCAGACATCACTGATCAACCACTACCTTGATGTCACCAACTGACCAAACAATCTGCCAACATCATCACTGGCTCACCGTGTCATCATAAAAAAATTCACTACCACCAACACCAATACCCTGCCAGAAAACAACCCCACTGCTCGAGTGCTACCATTAACCACACATGAAGCCATTTTTCCAATCTGACTAAACTCACTTCCACTAACCAGATTGCCATCAAGATGTCATTCCTCAATTCAATGTCATCCATACACAAGAGGACAGAGAAATTCTCACCCTATTACCATTAACTTGATTTACAAGAAGTACTACCTTAGATGTAACATTAGTTGAAGACTTCAATAGTTGTTATAGTTCACTGTAATTGTCACCAAGATTGCAACCTATACAGATTTTAAAGACTCTCTGAGAATTCGTTTGTATCTAGTGGTCGTGTGCTGCTCCTCCAACGTACCTACACTAGCGGAAACTGAAAAGTCTAGGTCGTGATTCCCTAGGTGGGAATGGAAGAGGGAAAGATGGAGGCAAGTAGGATAATATTATTGGTGGTGGTTTAACATTGATATGGATACGAGTAAGTCTTATGAAGCGTATACCAAGCAAGGAAGCAGAAACAAAGAGGTTTGAAACCCATTCTATTGCATATCCAATCTAAAAAAGTAAGGTGTTTTTCACAATCTTTACCTTTTTTTCTCTTTGCTGATTCAATACCATCCATTTTCATGAACAAAACCCCTTAAAGGAAAGCCGACCATTTTTAAAGTAGTTCCCTTAGCTTGGGATTCATATTATTTTATTTTATTTTATTTATTAAAAAAAAATCAGCTATAGAAGACATCCAACCCAACCTGCCCCATTTAGCACATTTTTCACAGCACAACTCACATGTGACAAATCCTTAAAAGACAAGATCTAAAGATAAGCACAGAACATGAATAGACATCAGTGTCTGAAAAAACCCAAAACTGATTGCATCAACACTGTTCATTGCTATAAACTGTAGAAATTCTGACCAAAACAAGGACCACAATGTGGGTCTCAAGCTTCACAAGAAGATGCACCATACGTGGCTCCTATCACACAAAAAACCCTCAAAAGAACTGAGTTACAAAACTGACAAAAATTTATCTAAAAATGAAACTTCAATATGGGACTATGGGTTACAATATTGCCAAAGGCATTAGATTAGATTCCACACGACAGTCCATCTATCCTTCAATCTTCTTTTTACAAAATAATGTCTACATACATAAGAATAAAAAAAAAAGGAGCAAGAAAAAACTTTGATCCCTAAGATATGAATACATCCCTCTTTTGAATAAGCTAATTACTTTGGTGTCAATTTTTTTTGCAGAGATGAACAAAAATAATTTCCTCAACACGAATACGTMTAAAATGCCTGCTTCTTAAAAAACTGGAGACACTAATACATGAAATTCCGAAAAGAAAAGAAACACATATCAATGACATTCATGTCATAATTCTGTCATTTTGGACTACAAGTATGAAGTCAATGTTCATTTTGAGCAAAACGAAGAAAATTATTCGGCAAAGATAATTGATACAGCTATAACACAGAAGTACGGAACTAGGCTTCATAGGAACTTTGGCCGTCTTAGGACCTAATATTATCAATATATACTACTTATAGCTTTTGAGAACAATATAGGATACATGAATACAATGAACRACCTTGTACACTATTTAAGTGTCCAGAAAGAAGCCAATAGAGCTATTCAGTGCAAAATACTGAAATAGTAAAGCTAGTCAGAGGCTCATAGCGCTACCAATCAAATTCTTTGATCACAGGCATATCTCTAAACATTAAAAATCTAAAATTTGCAAAGGTCTTCGAGTTCATATTTCTCCTTACTAGTAGTTTATTCAGCTGCAGAGACTCTCAAAGTATAGAAAAACCTAAATCAAATAGCTCCCCTTAAATCCAAAAAATTGAGCAAAATCAAACCCAAACTATGAGCCTTCACCCTTCATCGGATGAGATCAGGCAAATGACACAGGTTAATTTTAGAAGTTTTTTTTATTAACATTTCAAGATCAATACAAACTTAGATAGATTACATTGGACTCTGGTACCAAATTAGTCAAATAAATAACAAAGATGGAGACCCATCTGAAAAGTTATTAAATCTATTTATGGGCCTTGATGATAACCAATAGACACTCAATAACTGGTAGTTAGCCTTGGTAGATTGCTATGAGCTGATARAGCAAGGAACGGGCAACATAGGCCGTGCTTCATATTTCAATTATAAGCAGCTAGACGAATAAACTAGGGAGTAAAAAGGTAAATTAGYGTAAAATTGCTATCTATTGTTCTAATTTCCTAAATTCTCAACCTAAATTCTTCCTTTATTCATTTTCATTAGAATCTACACAGCTATGTCAGTTCATAGCACAGATTAGGGAAGCCTCCAGGGCAGAGGTTACATGTATTCATCATCCATATTAAATGTTTGGACCAAAGTAGAAAGTTTTTTCAAAATTTTATAACTCTTGCTATTAAWGAGTCTTCCAGTTCGGTTGTAGATCAGATTCAACATATGATAGCCAATTTGGAATGCTATATGAGATTATGAATCATTCATACATATTTATTAAAGTTAAGAGTAAACTTCAGAAGGACTTTAGAAAAAAATTTGCATTTTATTAAATAGAACTAGAAAGAAAATTAATGACATGGTATGGTTTCCGATGTGACATATATAATTTGTTTTCCACTATTACTTTTGACTTAGTGACTTGTTCATTAAGTGGTTTTGTTTAAACACGATGAAAATCTTCATCCAAAGAATCCATATCAACTATAATTTATTTGGAGATTAAATACACGGCTTCCTCCTACTATGAGCTATAATTTATTTGGTGCAGCAACTACAATAAAGTTCCATAACACCATGAGACAATTCACTTGAATATGAATTAGTAATGCTCAAGTGTCTWAAAATGAAATGTAATCATGGACAATGGTTGTACTTAGGGATTTGCTCGCAATTTATTAAAGTTTCTACCTACTATGTTGACCATTGGAGATTAATTACACGGCTTGCCAAAGCTAATTTGCTTGAGAATAAAACAACCAATAGGAGGAAAATATAATGAGAAAGTGGAGCTCATTTTATAGAAATATAGGTAGCTTGAAAATTAAGGTGGCATGGAAGCTAATTTGACAATTAGCTTACCATTGGAGATGCAAAYCATTCTCCCAAATAATTGCTTCATAGGAAAAGATTTCACATAACTTTAGCTCATACAAAGTATTTAGCAAAAGAGTACTATATCCTCCGAAATGTTCCCATTAAAAAGATGTCAATACGAATACAAAGAGCTTCACAATTGAAGTAAATTTAGACAACTGGTGAATTAAGATTTGTGCACACTGAATAACTGCAGAAACTCAACCCTCCAAGAGAAAGCCAATTACCTTACCCAACTCTCATCAATCTAAACTAATATTCCAGAGATTTCTCATCTATCACTAKTACCAGCATCTTTCCACAGTGTCRACATAACTTGGTTTAGTTTACTTTGGCAATGTATATGTTATACTTCATACTCAAGTATGACATGTATTCATTATAATTACAAGAACTTTACAGTAGTAAATATGGAAAACGTTTTGCTGGAAGTGTGATAAGCTTCATGCAAGAGAACTACCTTAACTACTGTATAAATTTAAATCCAACGACTAAAGAAGTGCAAAGAAATACCTCAGAGAACTTCTGATCTTTCGCTTTGGGGTTGAATCATCCTTAGAGAAATACCACTGAGCAATAGTCCCACTGACCACATAAGCTTTAAGTTCAACCATTACGGTCGCTGACCACAACATTGTTAGAATTGCCAATGCATAATAAGCACCCACCCAACTATCTTGCTTCCAAGCACAATGATAGTCTCCTTTCGATTCACGGGGCACAATCTTCCCATTATGGGTRGCAAACACCAAGAACACAACAATTGGCACATAATAAACCAGCAACCCCAATTTCAAACATGGGACAACACCAAACAACCCCAAATTCCTGGAAAGCGCATCGGATGCAACACCAATAATGTTTATAGTCAATTCGATCCGATGCCAATTAAGCACTAAAATCCACACAACTACCCCAATCACCAAAAACACAAACAGCAACAACAAAATCCTATATGCAAGAGGTAATGCCTCACTACATGATGAGCTAATTGTGCAAGCAACAAACCAGTAAACATTTACACCAATTGGGATCACAATAAAGAAAGGAAGTGACACATAAACAAGCTGCTTAGTGTAATGTTTAAGCAACAACAACACACCCCATACAATTGGAAAACTCAAAATGAAAGTAATGACAAGCACCCATATCAACCCTCTCACAAAGCTACTAGAAGAGGAAAACAACCTAAAATTGGAAAACCCATCAAAATTGAGAAAAGAACCATGATTGGAAATGGAGTTTTTGACACAAGAAAATGAAGTGGGGTCATAAGAAAAGGAGGAAACAGAAGAATAGTTAGAATTATGATGAACAATTGAGAAAATACCAAACCCAAAAGTGCAAACTGCGAAGAGAAGAAAMAGGATGAGAAAAGGCAAGTCCTTGAAGCCTCTAGAACCATAGTTGTAGGTGATTTGGAGGAATTGGGTGTGATCAGAATCAGATTGAGGAGACGATTGTGGATGAGTTTGATGATGGTATTCTTCAATTGAGGGAGAAGGGTAGGGTTTAGAGAGAAGAGGTTGAGTTGGGGATGAAGGGGTTTCATAAAGATTGGAGCTTTTAGTGGGTTCATCAATGGAGGCCATTTTAGGAGAGAGAAAATGGGAGATTTCAGGTCAAAAACATAGCAGAAGGTTTGAGTTTGACTGAGTTYAGGAATTGATTAAAAAGTTGACACAAGAATGAATGAAGWAGTTGTTGGAGTTGTCGTCGTGATTCTTTGAGGATGACAACGAAGATCACTTGGGATTAGAACAGTGAGTTGTGGAAGATGACASCTAAACGACACCGTTTTGGTTGGATCAAAAGTATGCATTGTCTTGTAATTCTTGTTGTCTGAATATGGGCCTGGACTCTCTATCACAATTCACAATGGCAAATTTAAGGCCAACCACAGTTACAACACTTTTTTTTTTTTTTGGACAAGACACTTGCAACACTTTGATTTCATGCTTGCAAATTGAAATGATAAAAATTTCATTGGAAAAATTGTACATAACTACCTACATTTCGACGAATTTTGTACAAAATCACCTTGTGTTTCATTTTTTTGTACAATACTACCTACATTAGCACTTTCAATATTGATCACTACCTTCCCATAATTTTAGGGCGTTAATCGTCTTTTTACGACATTGACATAAATTTTCTATCGTTGACCTCCATTTTCAACCGTTGACTTCATTTTTCCGACGTTGATCACTACCTTTTTCACCCTTAAACCTACAATTATTTCAAGGAACACAAATCGAGGCGATCCACGTATAATCGAGATTAAAAGGTAAAAGTGATGCCGATCATTTTTTTCAAATTTCAACCTCAAGTTCGACCATAAAAGGCAAAAGTGACGCCGAAAACGTTAAGTAAGATATTTTTCTCGAAATCATTCTGAGAGCACGCAAATCGGYCGACCTCATTCCGTCGGCCGAGTTTGATCTGATCATTTTTTTCGAATTTCGACCWCAAATTCGACCATAAYGSCKAAA
>SNQN01006255.1:0-21003 GCA_008642245.1 Bassia scoparia | reverse complement strand
AATTTCCATTTTGAGATGTTTTCAAATAATTGTTCCAAACCAATCTAAAAATAATTTTATTACTTTTTACCTACTTTATTTACTCAAACATTAATAAATTACTCATTTCTAAAGTCAACTGAGTATTTAGGTTGATCAGTCAATAATATATGAGGCTGATCATGTGTTGGACATTCTCTCAACATATGAGGCTGCTTCGGGACAGAAATTGAATATGGAAAAATCGGAGGTATCGTTTAGCCGAAATTTGGAGCAAAAGCAGAAAGACATTCTTCAGATGAAGTTATCCTTTAAGGCCGTCGATCACCATGAAAAGTATTTAGGTCTCCCAACTTTTGTTGGCCGGTCTAAGAAGATTATTTTCCAATCTATTCAAGAACGTGTCCTGAAGAAGCTTAAAGGTTGGAAGGAGGGGTTTCTTTCTCAAGCTGAGAAGGCAATTCTAATTAAAACAGTGGCCCAGGCAATACCAATATATGCGATGCAGTGCTTCTCAATTCCGCAGTCTATCCTTGATGAGATTGAAAAATTGTGTCGTAATTTCTTTTGGGGTCAGAAAAAGGAGGAAACGAAGATTAATTGGATTGGGTGGGAGAAAACTTTGGCCTCTAAAAAGGAGGGAGGGTTGGGGTTCAGGAATTTAAGGGCTTTTAATAATGCGATGTTGGCTAAACAAGCATGGAGATTGCTGACAAGACCGAACTCTCTGGTTGCACGAGTTTTAAAAGGCAAGTACTTTCCTAAATCTAAGTTCTTCGATGCTGTTGTCAGTCCTATTGCTAGTTTCACGTGGAAGTCTATATGCTCGGCTAGGTGGCTTGTCATGAGAGGTGCTCGAAAACTAATTGGTGATGGTGCAAGTACAGAGATTTGGGCTGACCCATGGGTAGCAAAGCTGCCTAATTTTAAAGTCTTATCACCAAAAAATTCTGAAGGTAATGAGTTTCACTTGGTGAGGGATTTAATTACGGATGGTCAGTGGAATATGTCCCATTTGAATAAGCTGTTCACTAGTTGGGAATGTGAAGCCATTTCACAGGAACTCATCCCTGATTTTCCACGCGATGATGATTGGACGTGGGAAGTGTCGAAAAGGGGTGACTTTACTGTTAGAAGCGCTTACTATATTGCTCTGAAGGAAAGGATTATTGATGTAGCAGGAGCTTCTAATACGAAGGAACATGTTCTTTGGAAGAAGCTGTGGCTCTCAAGCTTGCCTCCAAAAATCCGGATCTTTGGTTGGAAGGTCCTGCATGAGGCTCTCCCAGTGCGTACTCAACTCGCAAGAAGGGGTATGGATGTTGATATTTTTTTGCCCGAGCTGTGGTGAGGAACCTGAAAGTCTAGAGCATGCGTTATTTTTATGTCCGGAGGCAAGGTTCGCTTGGCAATCCTCAGTCCTTATATTAGAGGTTGATGATCTACATGTTATGCGAGTGTGGGATTGGCTAGAAAAGCTTGTGGCGAAGTATGGCTCGAGTGAGTGGTGGTCTTCCTTTTGGAGTTTGTTGTGGCAGCTGTGGTTAAGGCGGAATCAGTGGTGTTTTAGGGGCTCGAAGCAACCAATCTTTATGTCACTAATGAAAGCTCAAGATCTCATAGGAGAGTATGGCAAAGCAAATGAAGCTCCAGGTCATATGTAGAAGGAACAACCTGTGCACAAGACAGTTTGGCAACGTCCACCAAGGGGTATGTGTAAGGCAAATTCAGATGCAGCTGTGTTTGATGCTACTGGCGTTGGCTTAGGTGGAGTTGTGCGTGACGCTGATGGTGATGTGATCCTAGCTACAACCCAGTTTGTGAGTGCGCAGTATGGTGTGGACGTAGCAGAGGCGATGGCCTTACGGCTCTTATTGCGGATGGCTTGGGAATCTGGGCTGAGAAGTTTAATCTTGGAGGTTGATAGCTTGAAGTTATATAATGCTTTGGCTGGGAATAATTGCGATGTCTCCCTCTTTGGAAGTGTGGTCAAAGATATTAGAGCTTATGTTAGTTTGTGTAGCTCAGCTTCCTTTTCTTTTGTCAAAGGAAATTTTGTAAAATACCACCTTTTAGTTACCACTTTTTAAAAATTCCCACCTTTTGTTTTTTTTTTTTAAATTCCCACCTTTTACTTCCATTTTGTTAAATATTCCCACCTCTTAACGGAATATTTAACGGAATGGTTAAGTATGTGGGTCRCACTTTATTTTTCTTATTCAAGTCAAACCTTAATGTTTCCAGTTGACTCGATTACTTCTTTGCTTCGATTACTTTATCACGCTTTTCGATTACTCGATTACTTCTTTTCTTGATTACTTTATCAAGAATTCTTGATTATTCAACGATACAAGTTTTGCACATAGTTTAGCTCATTTGAGTACATAGTTTAGCTCATTTGAGTACATAGTTTAGCTCATTTGAGTACAAAAGTGGTAACTAAAAGGTTGCACATAGTTTAGCTCATTTGAGTACATCTTATAAATCCTTGCATATTTGGCTGGAAGAAGCTCCTTTGGAGGTTCAAGAGTTTGTAATAGCTGTTCTTTCATAATACAATAGTTGTCTTCTCGTCAAAAAAAAAAAAAAAAGAAGTCAACTTTCATTACTTTACCCAATCTATTCACTCAAAATTAATTTTTCCCAAAAAATTTCATCCACACATTTACTATTTTACCTAACTTACTCAACTTTTTTACCCAACTTACTCAACATTTTATCTAAATCAATCACTCTTAATACTGGTGTATTTCATATGGACATCTAAAAAAACGGAGGGAAGTAGAAGCTAAGCTAAAAGAGAGAATATATAATGAGAATTCAGAGTGATTGAATTATTGAAGAAGAGTATGTTAAATAAAAAGTAAATGCAATGCAAAGAATGAGAGAGTTTATGTGTGGTATGAAAAGTCAATTAATAAGAAATAATTAATTTGTGATGGAAATTCAAAATTACATCATTTTCATTTTAATGACACATGACAATCGTTGATTAAAAAATATACTATTAAGAGAACGACACATGGCGAAATGATAGACATATGAATATGGTAGAAAAGACATGTGAAGAAGGAAAGATCATCGAAATCAACTAATTGACGTCATTTTTCAAATATATATTTAGGGGGATTATTTTATAATATTGTATATAAAATAAGATGATATAGATATATAATATATGAGTTCTATAATTGGAGTATATTTTAATATAACAAAACATAACATACACAATAACAATATAATACATTACGATTATTCCATTTTGTTTGTGACCACTACCTTGTTTCATTTTTCCGGCGTTGATTTTGGCTTTCCGTCATTAAAGTGCACGTGACTGCACGTGATCTCATTTTTTTGCTTTTTTTTCGATTTTTCTTCCCTTTTCCTCCATTCTAACTTTATTTCTTATTCAATTACTTAGTTTTGAATCTACTTTAAATTTGATTCAATGGTATAACTGAAATTTGAGGCGTGGAGGGAAAGGAAAATCGAAAAAAATGGCAAAAAGACCACGTGCATCTCACGTGCACTTTGATGACCGGAAAACCAAAGTCAACGCCGGAAAATGAAACAAGGTAGTGGTCAACAACAAAATGGAATTTTAAGGTAGTTATGTCTAAGGTTTTTAATGTAGGTAGTATTTTGCAAAAAAGTGTGTAATTAAGGTAGTTATGTGACAAAAAAACCTTTTAAAATAATAAATGAGCGGTGTACATTGTACAGTCGGTTGTCTGTAGCTAGTTAGGTAAGTTAATACATACATTTTATTCTCTTTCGTTGTGATTACAAATAAAAATTATTATAAATAACAAATAATTTGTTTAATGAACAAAATGGGTGTGATTGTACTAGGTAGGTACATACTTTTTGTAATGATGAATCTTCCATTATGCAATAAATGCAACTCTTGGCATTATTCGAGAGACGTAAATATTCAGTGTTGCATTTTATTGTGTATGGCCCGGGCTACAATTGCCTAATAGTATGGAGCATATTCAACTTATCAAATTGAGCCTAAACTCGATATAATTAATAATCAAATTTTATTTCATTACAATATATTTCATCAAAATAAGATTAAAAAGTTTATAAGAAAATCATTTGAAAGAGTAGCTCTTTTTGCATATTTTGTATACAATATTTTTCTGTGATTTTATATACCAATGGTAAAGAAAAGGGGAAGGGGAGAAGTTTAGGGGTATTGATTCGAATATTTTTAGGAGAAAAAGAAGGGAAAGCAATGAATGTGACATTAAATGCTCATTAGTTTATTCTCAAAAAGTATATAAATTGTCGATTACTAGATTTGAACCTTAATTTGACCATTGGGTTAAAAACTATCACTATAATCATTGCACCAACTTTGTTTATTAGTTAAATAGTAAACTAATATTCATATATTCGGATTTCGGGGGCCCTGTGCGGTCGATCACATTGCACACCCCCAAAACCGCCCCTAAATATTGCGTAATGGAGGGAGTACAATACAATTTCCGATATAATATAATTATAACAAAAAAAAAATTGAAATGAAGTAAATCAAACTAATAAAACAACTGGAATATAGTTTCTTGAAAATGGGCCATATTCCTTTATTATACATAAGAAAGAAAAAATAATAGAGAGTGTTGATAGAGTATATAACATACCCCCTTCCATTATCTTTATTTATCCCCTTCCATTTTTAGTTTCTTCATTAAGTTTCTCCAATGTTCTTATTATATAAAACATAGAGATCAATTAGACATAATTTTCACATTTAGGTTGATATGAAGAAAATGGCTTCCATTGCGAATGCTCTTCATCATCTTTTGTGGTTCTCTGTGGTAGTATTTGTCACATCCAACACTTCCACAGCTCATAATTATCATGATCATCACAACCTCTATGACCACCATAATCATGATCAACAACAACATGACGAGGAGCATCCTCGTCATATAATATTACCATAAGCATCATCTCARATCATCCCTCACTGTTGACGTCTCTAAAAGACGTTTAATACCTTCRCACTTTTTTGGCATATTTTTCGAGGAGATAAATCATGCCGAATTTGGTGGTTTGTGGTTGGAGCTCGTTAACAATAAAGTATTGGAAGTTGGAGGTCYGCATTCACCATCAATGATAAACCRGGGCGTGGTRGGAGAGGAAAATGTAAATATCYGTAATAACAGAGCTTTCGTCATGCTTTCAAACAAATCTAGTGGCTCTTRGAATGGATATACTCTGTAATCAAACTACTTGCCCTCCTGGGGGTGTTAGAGTCTTTAATCTTGGCTATTGAGGAACGAATATTGAAGAAGGCAAGAGTTTCAAAGTGGTTTTCTATGTTAGTTCAAATGTGTCACCCGMCACTATTATTTCATTTGTCAGTCGAGATGGAGCTAAGGTTCTTGCTTTTCGTCGTATAAATGCTAATGCTGAYAAAGTTAAGAATTGGACAAGGATGGAGACTATACTTGAAGCTAGTGCATCATATTCAAGATCTAGACTTCAATTTACTACGCAACAAAAAGGAACCATTTGGCTTGACCAAGTATCGATTATGCCCGTCACCACATACAAGAATCATGACTTTCGAATTGATTTGATGGAAATGCTTACGAAGCTGAAGCCTAAGTTCCTTAGATTTCCTGGAAAAGGTTATGTTGAAGGAAACTGCGTAAGAAATTCTTTTAGATGGAAGGAAACAGTCGGACCATGGGAACAAAGGCTTGGYCATTTTGGTGATGTTTGGTATTATTGGAGTGATAATTCACTTGGTTTTCTTGAATATCTTCAGTTAGCTGAAGATTTAGGAGCTAAGACTATYTGGGTGGTTCATAGTGGTATTGGTATCAAGGAGAAAATAAACAAAGATGCAGTGACACCTTTTGTGCAAGAAATGTTGGGTGGCATTGAGTTTGCTAGAGGTAGTCGAAATTCAACATGGGGTCCCTCCGTGCAAAGTTGGGACATCTAGAGCCTTTWAATCTCAAATACATTGCCATTGAAAATGAGGCTTGTCAAATTAAGGGATATTATGGCTATAAAGGTATCTATATGAAGTTCTACAAGGCATTGAAAAAGCCCTATACAGATATCAAAGCAATCTCAAATTGTGATGCTTTAGACAAGCCCTTAGACCACCCTCCTAATTTATATGATTATCATCGTTACACTAATGCTCATGACATGCTTCAACTCATTGCAGTCTTTAAAAAGAAAAGAAGAGATCTTCATGCAGCAAAGGCTTTTGTGAGTAAATATGTTGTGACATACCCCAAAGACCACGTCAAGAACGGAACATTCGGGGGAATATTAGCTGAAGCTGCATTCTTCTACTATTCTTAGAGCTAGAACTTGATCCGTAGAAATGTTCAGTTACGCTGCCACTTTCTCTGTAAATAGAAGATAGAACTTGGAATCCAAATGCAATTATTTTGATACATCGACAAGCTTATAAATATCTAGCTACTGGGTTCAAATATTCTTCAACATCAACGCGAGGCGAAGGCTTTTACATGTACATTTCCACAACGATTCGCAGCAACACACTTCGTGTTGCAAAACACATTTGGGTTGATACGAGCAAAGAGGAAAAGAATTATCATAACACAATCAGGGTAGTGGAATACAAAACAAATCTTTTGAAAAGCTTTACTGGATCGGAGTGTGATGAGCATTCATAAAAGAGAATGTGGTCATACTGTGGCCTGATGTGATGATTGGAAGCTGCATAACGTCATTCGACAATCCTACAAAGGTGACACCGGCGTGGGAAAGTATATCACGGTGAAGTAGTTGGGGGAAATTCATCTGATAGTTTAAGCCAAGAATAATGTTCATATCGCTATCAAGTGTTTATTTATGAGGTAAGTGTCAGTAAACATATAAGTTCTTTTGGGTCAACTGTGCGAAATATTTTTCAAGAACATTAAACTCATTCCTAGAAAACTGTAATGTAAAATCAATTGAATTGTTTGATATTAAAACATTGAATATACTCTAATACACATACGTATATCTGATCTCGCAATGGAAACCGATCTCTCCCACTATCCAGTAAGGAAAATGACAACTGAACCGATCACCAAAAAATCAAAAAGTAAGAATTCACCTAATTTTATTTTTAAAACTGTGATCCATATGAATGAAAATAGAGAAAGACTGCTCAAATTCTATCCACACCTAGCAAATATCTGCAACCAACAATTTTGCACAGGGCAAACTACTATCCACTTTCAATAGCTAATGGCTATTCTAAAGAGGGCACACCACTATTGCTTTTGAGATGATTGAGGAGAACTCTCCGATGAAGACCGACTCCTTCTTTGAGCTGAATCAGTGATCGAAATTTCCATGCTATCCTTGCTCACAAATGGAAAAAACGATTGAAACACGATGGAAACAGACACTTACCATAAGATGTATGATACGCGAATTTTAATTGTCAATCGATCCAAAAGAACAAATTCGTGGAACCTCAAAGGGGAATTAATGCTTACCGACATTGGACCATGATCTCACTTCGTGGTAGATTCTCTCGGCGACGATTATCACCATGTCACTGATCAGGGTCCTTGGATGTTAGGCCTGACAACTCTCTCTCGGATAGTTCTTCAACAACGATACCCATTTAGCATGGGTGTGGAATCCCTCACTTATAAGTCTGGAATTCTTGATGAGATGTTTCTAAAGAACGCATTCGGTAGCTAATATTGGCAAAGTTTTTGCGCAATTAATAGAACTATGGCGGATGTTGAAAGAGGCACTCACACGACTAAGGTGTGAGATTGATATCTCATAAACTTATTAGCTAAATTTAGGCTACGAAGGAAGGTTTGGAAAATTCACAATACGAAAGCTCAAGTGATTGCTTTCAGCTTGAGAAGTTGCTAAGTGTGCCCAAGAAGCAGCCACAAACAAGATGAGGAATGATCATGACCGCGAACCGAGGGAAGCCAATTACAAGTCACTACGTTAAAAGATCAACAGCACGGTACGTTTTGTGATGTGGATACATGTCTGAGCCAATGTAAAGAAACACGCACAGATTAAGAGGGCCAAAGCCTAGACGGCCAAGGAATTAATGATGCTATCCAAAAATCGGATTATGGAAAAAGAGCGAGAGGTATTTCGATTTTCAAAATTTTGAAATCCAGTTGAAGAAAATATTGAAGGAAATCAACAATTACTAAAATGCTCAACTACCTAGAGAAAATCAAGTATATCAATGTCTCTTAGTGATACAGGATTGACTTAGGTGCTAATTCTCATCTTCTATATCATTTGCAATGCAACCTTTAATTTACGAAAGAAACTGTAGAGACCGGCTTACTGCGAATGGCTGTGTAGTATGTTGTGTTTGTGGAGCTTGAGCAACCAGAACCGCACGTGATGGCTTTGGGGAGTGTTGTCGAGTAAGGGGATGCCAGGCCTATAAATAGTAATATAGGTTAATCGGACGGTGTGATAAGCCAATAAAGATTGGGCCCACGGCTGAATCAGTAACTATGTTCGTGGGTTGGAGGACATTGGTAGCGACGATATCTTTTGACCAATCCGCCGCATCGTAGCGGCCCTCTACTCGGTCTATTGTATTCCATTTAACAGATTATGGATGCACATCACGACTTAGCACGTTTCAAGCCTTATTGAGCGCACCTAATCCTAACGGTTCTATGGTGGGTTATATTTATACAACAATCGGACTTCTACAATCGGATAGGAGATCACTCTCGTTGTTAGTCAAGATATTACAAGGAGCCTAGGAAACCGGTGTTCCCATCATTATTTGCTTAATGTGACAAGCGATTTAAACTTCCGATCTTATTTAAACAATAACGAAAGCGTAGACACAAAATTATATACCACTATTATATACTATATATATATATATATATATATATATATATTATATACTTATATATTATATATCTACTATATGATACTATTATATATATATTAATATATAGTATACATTAAATATATATATAGTATATATTATATTACTAATCTATATATATAATATATAAAACTATCATTATATATATATATAAGAAGTGCCTTGATCGATCCGTAAAAATCAAGAGCAAATAACAGTTATGTATTCGATTGATATAATAAGTAATAACGAAAATGAAATGAGCATTGATGAAAACAGAAACAAAGAGAAGACTATTAATCTACGTATTTAATGCACACAACTATAAAAGGTTGGCGTTTCTAACATTTATTAGTTTAACTTGAATATCAATAAAATTATTAGTCAAGTTAAAGATGCGAATGGGGTTTTTAGCCTGAGCAACTCAAGTTATACTTGAATCAGCTCGTCGAGTTGATTCAAATGAGGCTGAGAACACTCGTATTTGTAGCTTTAACTAAGCAAGAGAGTGTAAGTGAGAGAGTGAGCTAGAGTATGTGAAGCTTTGCTACGTATGTCGTATCTCGTAACGTGTGTGTCAATTCTCGTAGTGTGTGAATGTGTATCTCTCATTGTCGCATTTCCATGAAGAGTCGAGCGTTTAAAGAGGTATTATATAGGCAGAAAACAAAAAAACGAGACGTAATGATAACGCCTCATAGGGAGCGTATTATGGCTCTAGGCAGAGCGTATAATAACGCCCATTGAGCGTATATTCTGCTCAATTTAGTTCTGTTTTCCTTCCAAACATTCGAGGTATTCGATCCTAGAGCGTATCATACGCCGACGGTTGCCTAACGCTGATTTCATAGGTATTATACAGTATACTTTTGCTTTGATTTCTTTGGATTTTTGGATGAATCTAGGACACTCTTTGCAACGAATATGGTGTTAGGTGGGGTTCTATGAAATTCGCGTGTATTCTTTTGGTTGATTGAAGTATTTCTGATTTTTATTGTACTTTTTTGTGTATTTTTATTTTTGTAATATTGTAAAATTCATCAGAAAATGTGATAGGAAAAGATCGAAAAATAATCTAAAAATACTGGTGAATGCTCAGAAAAAATGAGACGAATGCATGAAAAGGGAAATTAATGAAGATTCACTCATATAAATTTTTTTAAATCTAAAACTTACATAGAAAGATTCTAAAAATCAGAATGAAATAAAAGAAATAAGAAGAAATACTTTTTGCCTCATTATTTGACCTTTGCTCATGATTTCGCAGCATGCAATTCAATATTTTGACTTTTTTTACGAGTTCAACTACGTCTCTTCAGAATCAAAATCGATCACGAACGTGGTATTTTCATCATAGTTACTCATTTGGGGAGACACATTTGGGTGTCCTACACACACAAAGGAAAAAATATTTAACCCGCTAAAACGACCAACAAACAGGAATGAAGAGTGAATTTCCAATGTGCTAAATCAACCTAAGCTAGGTAACAGAAACTCCCATGCACTTTTCTCAAATAAATTCCTAATCATAATTGACGATAACACGAACAAGACAACTACTAATCGCCCTTCAACCTCTTCTTGCTCCACAGACAACAAATATTCTTCAAAACCTCCCACTACAATCATAAAAACAAATCAAACACCTCACCAATTATAGAACTTAAACACTCTGAACTCCATCGTCCCACACCATGATGGGATCATTACCGAAAAAGATCTATGCGTTGGAATCTCAGAAAACCCATCTCATGGGGCACATGAACCCAGATGCATTAGATTGGCGAGTTGGAATTCACCACCACTGGATGGACCTCACAGAGCAATCGAAGTTAATCTAACCTCTAAACCTCCATGAAGTCCAATACAATACTTTGTCATATTACGGATGCATACAAAGTTGTCCCTCATAATTGTTTATGAATACCAATAATAAATATATTTGAATGGTGTTTCTCCTAGCCATACATGTAGGTTTGAATGTTTAGGGGGTTAGGCAGTCCTCGAGCCTTTGTGACGTATTTTTAATAGAACTTATAACATCATAACTAACCAATGTTTTTTAGCTAGTAGAAACACAATATGGGCGAGAGAGCCAGGCAAGAACATAGCTAAAATTAATTCGGTTCGATGGACATCTCGAGTGGGTGCAAATGGTTTTAGTGGAGCATATGGATTTACTGTACGCACTTTGGTCACAGTCTTCCCTTCCTAGTCAATCAAACAATACATTCAATTCTCGAAGCTGTGCTAGAGTAGCGAGGAAACTCCATGGTACTTCTCCACGGTTGGTTTCATGCTAGCCCAAACCCAACCAAACAGACAGAACTTTGGCAGTATTGCAAGTTTTTCATCGACACATAAATAACCCATGGTTATTAAGTAGGGCGCTATTTCACCGAACATACCGTTTTTTTAACTTGGGAGCGTAATCCATTCTTCTAACATACTCTCCGAAGAAAGCCTCGAATTTACTACCATGGATAATGAAATGCAATTCTCAGAAGTTGAATTCTCGGTGTGCCCTCACATACATGGGGCAGGGGAAACTCTTACTGAAACACAGACCGAAGTGCATGTTTGACATCGAGCACTGATTTTGCAACACGAATTGACGTTTAAAATTGAAATAGCAGTGGTTAAGCAAGCACTTTCCGCACTCACAAGTGTTCACCGCCTTTATAATCGGCCATGGCAAATGGGTTTGCTCCTCTCAACTGCCTAAATAACCATTCGTTTTCCATGCGAACATGCCCTACACATCGAACAATTCTCGGTCGACCTTGATTATCTCAAACATAACTGGAAAAAAAAGATGAACTTGGTACCCTTGCTAATGTTTAGCAAGCGAAAGTTAAGGAGTGGAATATAAAAAAAAAATTCCATAACAATTTTTTAGGAAGAAGCGGCATACTAAGGCTCACATTGAAGTATCCAACGAAACTTGATACCAACGAATGCCTAGCCCTTCTAAAACTGAAGCTTAAACTCAGCTCGTGAACTACCGATGAATGTTTTAGAAAAGACGAAATTCTTGGTTTCAAAAGGCTCGGGTTGCATTGACTGTCAGATGGGCAGAATCGAACATCCTCATACTCTTCATCTTAGCACCAATTATGCATCGACTGGAGCAAACAAAATTTCGCCTTAAAAAGATCTCCTTTGGTACGTAGATTTTTGGACAAACCTAGGTTACAAAATGGTGGCTTAATTGTTTCAAAATCTGTCTTACTAATGAGGGCCAGCCACTAAGCTCTTCACTTCCTCAATCAGTATTTATCCCTGAGTTAGGTTCCGAATAATCTATGGAACCAGCTAAAGTCCTTCATAACCAAAAAGTGATATTGATCGTGTTACTATAATCACAATGGGATCCGCTGCAAAGCCCACAGTCCTATCAAAGGTATCATCCACTTTTCTAAATCAAAAGCTTGGGATTTAGCTGTCCCAAATCGTAATACGATAATGGTGCTCTCCGCGCTGTTAGGCAACACGCCTGCCTCCTCACGTCAATGAAATTGTTCTATGTCTTATTTCGAAGGTCGATCATTCTCGAAACTTTCCTTCTCCAATTCGACCAATTAGCTTTATGCCGATGTGCACATACAAAGATGTATCCGCACTCCCGCAAGCCCATTGTTAACAGCAAAGCCAGTATACTAATTATAACTTAATTGCAAACAACGCCGTCGTTCCAGGCACAACTACTGATTATTGTCGTAGTGCAGAGGTTTATTCATTACAAGAAGGCTATAAGTGCAGGTGGAAATGGCTTCATGGCAATTCAAAATAGATTTTTCGACGAAGGCGTATCGTCGACATAAAATCTGGGATTCATTCGAGAACAACATCAGGGTCGAAGATGACATTTCCCAAAACACAATGATTGATCGTCATTATGGAATGTGTGGTCGAATACACAATTGTGTCTTTAAGGGAATGAGAACCAACACACTGCTTTGGCGCCCCGACTAAGAGGAGTACGTACGTGTTTGTGACCTACATCATCCGTATCTTTCGTCTTTGTGTATCTAGGAGGTTAATATCTAATGTATAGAAGAGCTATAATTGCAAAACACGGCTGCCAATCTTGGTCCATATTAAGGAATGGTAATTGAACTGCTTTAACTACTTCGTTTCACTGCCTCTGGACAAAAGGTTCGTCATTGCAAATTACATTATCTTTCCTCATTGTGATAATTTCTTGGAATGAATGATACAGGCGGACTTAGTGTTTATCTTGGTATGCAACATCCAATGAGATAACTGTCTGACAAACTTCCGCACAATTGTTGAGAAAGTCGGATCAATTCTCTACTAACAAAGTTGGAAACTAAGTATTATCATTTTGTAGGTTGTATACTTTAAGCCAAATCACATTTGAATATTGGCATTTACCAATGCCAAACGCCAAAATACCTCGGCTAATTTGTGATGAAATTGATGAATCAACATGCAGATCTTTATTTGGGTGGGGGTGATGAAGTACTGAAAAATTCGGTCCACTTAATTTCGTCGAGACAATTAAAATGAGACCGAGAAGCAGGGTGGCTTGGGTTTGCGATTTTTGAGACAAGCAAATATGCAACATTTTTTTACCTAAAACTTGGCTTGGTCGTGTTCTTATCGGAACCTAATGCAATCTGTGGTCTAGGGTCGATACAAAGCAGATGTGACGTTGACATGTTCTGAACCCAAACCAAACATCCTACAATGCTCGAAGGGGACATAACAATACTTCAACAATTAAAGGCAAGGACGTCAAAATCGCCATAGGGAACGGGCGAAATACCTTATTCACGTTCATGTGTGGCGCACTGATACTACCTCGAGCCTTACTGTTTACATTTCAAAGAATTAGACAATGCCAGTGTTGAGGACATGTCGTGGATACCAGTGTGGGCCTGGAATGTCCATTCTATTTGGTGATCTCTTTTCTGGGATATCCTCCCAATCCGATCAGCTAAATCCCCAATGATAGTAGGATTGACCCATTGGCTGACCTACTAGTCTGGAGGACAGCACTAAAGGTAGGTTTTTCAATCTGAATATGCCTTCATCACTCATCATATAATGAACAAATGAAGCACATACTGGATAATGCTGACAGCTTGTTTTGGTGTGCTTCCAATGCACAACTGAATTTGTTCTTCCTATGATTAGTATTCACGATGGGTCTCTCATGCCCATCTAGGTCTATATGTCATTTGAGTGACTGATCTCAGGTCCAGGATGTGGAGGGGGAGCGAACGAGACTCTGTCTTGCATTTGCTTCATAATTGGTCAACCCATCGCACTTACGAATTTGGCATAGACGGTTTGGGGGAATCAACGCGACACAAAAGTTCCTTTTCACATGAATCTAAACTTCTTTGGATAACTACAAAGCGAGCCCTTAAGGGTTGAACCAGGTAAGACGAGTTATATTAAAATGGCCCACGCAGGTTGATTGGGGTCACCTTTGGTAGATCTTGGAGGTGGAGGGTAACAAATCTCTTTCAATCAAACCCAAGACACGTTTCCATTGATGTTTCTCCTCTTACTTCTTCAAATTTGAGGAACAACTCCGAATGTCAATTCTTGCTTAGAAGCACCTTCGATGCGTTCCGATCCAGTAGCACCGGTAGAGATATTTTGTGCAATGGCGTCTCCCTCCTCACTTCAATTGAGGGCTTTGAACATCGGAATTGGGTCAACGAAGGGTTGCCAGGACCTGGTGCGTGGGTGGCGACACTTTTGGCGAGATAGAAGCGGTGGTTTATCAGGCCTTCAAGCTAATTAATGGGGTTTCTGCACTTGCGTATAAGCTGCGAAGATGAAGGTTGTCCTCATGGCATGCATATGGCTCGGCAAATTGGGCTTTCGACAAGTTAATAGCTTCAAGTGGATAATCTGCAATGTATGCAAATCTTCATAACTATCGATTTATCAGAGGCAGAACATGCTCAATATATCAATAAACTCGAGGACGCATACCAACTTAGTGAAATCTATATGCTATCATACATTCATACATTGTTATTGAGGAGTGGAATCGCAACAGCTGATGGATTCCAACAACGGAGCAACACATGACGAGTCAACCGGATGCGGGAGTAACCGAGTACATTGAGCCCTTCCTACAACCATGCTAGATTTTACATGAACGATTTGGTGAGCAATCTCGGCTTATGCCCACGCATGATTCTATTAGTTTTTGTTTTGTTCAGAGGCTTCTGTCCCTTCTTTCGCAACAAAAAAAAATTAAAAAATTCTATTTTCTCACGAGAATTTTCACTCTCCTCTAGCTCGAGGGCTGGGACAAGTAAATTTTTCCATTTTGTCATAATTGAGGATTTGACAAATAATGAAATGGACCGGAGAAGCTAGTAAAAGAACTTTTGGTTTTCTTTTGAGGATGATGTGCTTATTGAACTGGTCAATATATAAACAAAATGGCTTACAAGCTACTATAAAACACTCTATGACTTGTTTTGGTTATTAGGACTCAAATGGTGGGAATTCAGAATCGGTTTTTTTTAATGTAATTTAAATAGTAGAATTGATCTTAAAATCAATAATAGAAGTGAATGAAGCTTTGCTCACAACTTTTTTTTCTCCATGGCAAACAATCTTACCCCAAACTTTCGTTTTTTCTCCCGAAGAATCGCCATTTTTTTATGAAGTTTTCATTGGCTACTCATTACCACAAGCGAAGTGTATTGAGTGACAAGTAAATTTAAGTCGAGTAATTCTGGACTTTTATACTGCAATGACATTATCATGGGAAATGAATATTGAATTTTTTTTCATATTTTGTAAACACAATCCATTCCCATCTAAACAACAATTTTACTGTAGGACGTGGTCGCCGCCCTCAGTCGTATAGCGGGCGCCGCGGTTGTACTACACATCAGGTGGTTTTGCGTGGGTTGACCACTGGAATCTCGCTACGTGAGTGCGTTGGGTAGTATGTTGTCCGAGTAAGGGAGTCGCCACCGTGCTAGGACAAGGTTATTCACGACACCGAAACGTTGGTCGCCAAAACATGGCCACGCCAATCACAGTAACCCAGTCGTGGGGTTCGGGGACATGGTACGAATCGATCTGTAACCCAATTCAACCGCATGTAGCGGGCCCTCTACTTCGGTCCTCATTGTAATTCCATTAAACCACCGATTCTATTGGCTGCACACAACCTTACATATTTAGCACCTTAGATAGCTCACTAGCCCGTAAAAAATACTAAGTGAGTATGTTTCATTATGTCACAAGAGATACCTAACCTAGAATATTGGCACCACATTTGTATTTTATCATGTTAAAAAAACGGGTGCTAAACACAGGTTGTCATAGTTATCTAATTTAAAGTGATCACATAATTCCGGTCGTTGTTTCAGCAAAACATACTAAACAGGTTATACACTACAATGCAAGATACAAAATATGAGTGATAAACTTCAAAGCTAGTCACATCTGCAAACTCATCTTACCCCAATCTGCAAAGAAAACAAAATGTTAGTTTGGTCACAACACACAATGGAACAGAATCCTTTGCCTTGAATCGCTACACCTGAAAACAAAGAAACACACATTGCTTAGTCCATGATAAAACGCCAAGCGCAATGGATCTTTCGCTTGAATCGCTATAAACATTATAATAAAGAATTCGGTTAGTATGGCAATGGAAATAATAACGAAATGAAAACCAAAAAACCAATGAAACCGTTGCCAACCATTCGTGAAAACCTACTATTTACATGAACACAATTTAAAAGTGAGTTTCTACATGTTTAACTACATTAAAATCATAACAATGGTTAGCTCAAATAAACTAGAAAGTGAGCAGAATTATTTGGTAGTATATCTCAAATTCACTGTTTGTCTATCGTTCGTTTGTATCTCGAAAGCAGAATCGATGCTTCTTGAACTAGAACGAATGCTGTATTCTGTGTTTGGAGTGTTTTAGAGGAGAGAAGAGAGCATATGCCTCGGAACGTGTCGCGGAAGTGTCGGAATTGTGCGTTGTAGTCGTTGTGAAAGTGTGGTAGTTCTGAATCGTGTCCGGACCTGAGCAAGGCAAGGGAAGTATTTATAGCCGAGGCAAAAACGTAATGCACAAAAACCCTGCGTATATACTGGCTGAGGATTGCAGCGTATATACGCTCATTGGGAGCGTATATCGCTCATGACTCACGTACTATTACGGCCCTTCAACTTTCCATACAGGTTGCAACTTCGTATGGGCATGGTTTGAGCGTATATACGCAGCAAATGGACCGCGTAAATAATACGCTCCTGTACTGAGCGTATTACGCCATCATCTGCGTATATACGCTTCATCTGCGTATGATACGCTCAATGACTTTTCGTTATATTTTCCAACAAACCTCGAAATATTTTGATTTCTCGATTTATTCGTCGATTTTTCTTGATTCGACGCACCTAGACACCCTGCTCTCAAGAAGGAGTCTGAATCGTTCTATGAAGTTCACGTATCCGGAGTATCCTAATTATTCACAGTACTTTCTGCGTAATACTGCCCGTATTTAACATTGAAAACTTCATGAAAATACATGAAAAAAGAAAAATCATTTCAAATCACTGGCGGATCTCATGAAAATTGTGACGAACATGACATAAAACAAAAGACGAGAATCGCAGCGTAATTTGTTTGAAAACTTGAGTTTATCGTAGAAACATAAAGAAAATGTGTTTGCTGCTATATGTGACCTTTGCCAATAGTCGATATCGACCTCCACGTAATTTCACTTTCATTGATTCACAAGCCATCTTTTCTGAGTCGAACACACAACGGAGACGCGGTAATGTTCATCACGGATTACTCTTTTGGGGAGACACATTTCGGTGTTATCAAGAACCCCCACTATTTACTGAGATTGAAGTGACGACAGTATGGTACCACGACGAAGTCAACAGTATTCGATTCGGGACGGCGTAGCAACTCAAGACGTCGCCTGCGACCCTCGAGTTACCTTTTTCTGCCGGTACTTCGCTTTCTTGTGCAAAAAAGGTTAGTTTTACCTGTACGCCGTGTCCACCGCGGTAGAGTGCTTGTCATGGTGTTGTAGCCTTGAGCGGTTTGATCATTTCCCCGTTTGGTGACTGGAGCAAATGCAGTGGTCCCATGCTTTCCGAAAGTAAATGACATCTGACTTGACTAAATGCTAGCCTATCAGGATTAAGCGCTACTTGGTAAGACATTAGGTTCTGTTTTTATGTCTAGCCGAAATTTTGCATGCAATGTTCTGACCTCTTTGTAACTTGTGACCTTTGATGTTGAGAGAGCGGGCAAGGATCCATTGGTTTGAACAGAGTCTTATGAATTTGGGAAGGGCTTGTCTAGGTCTGGTTTTCTAGACATAGTTGTGAAGAGTCATTGAAAGGGTCTTGTCTAGGTCTTGGTTTTAGACATTGTATTGAAGAGAGTCTTTGACATTTGAAGAGTCTTTGCTCTACGATCTTGGTTCTAGACATGATGCTGGAGTGTCTTTGAATTTGAACGGAGTCTTGTCTAGGCGGTTCAAGACATGCTCTGAGAGTGCTCCTTGTCTAGGTTCTGATTTCTAGACATGAATTGAGAGTGTTTTGAAAGGTCTTGTCCAGGTCATGATTCTATGACATGTCTGAGAGTGTCTTGTCTAGGTCTGATTCAGACATGATTTGAAAGAGTCTTTGAAAAAAGGGGTCTTGTCTAGGTCTGGTTTTTAGACATGGTTTTGGGAGTCTTCTGAATTTTGAAAGAGTCCTTCCTGTTCTAGGTCTGGTTCTAACATGAATCTGAGGGAGGTCTTGTCTAGGTCTGATCTAGACTGATTTGAAATGAAGTCTCTGTCTAGGTCTGGTTTCTAGACATGATTTGAGAGTATCTCTCTGTCTAGGTCTGATCCTAGACATGATTGAATGAGCCTTTGATTTGAAAGGTCTAGTCTAGGTCTGGTTTCTAGACATCGAAGGACGATATCTTAGAGTTACATTTCCTAGTTTTACCCTAAAGTGCATCTGAAGACGCGTCATTGAAGAGTACTTAGAGAACACGGTCGACATTTTGACATGACCTTGACTTAACATGTGGGACGACCGTGATTTGATTGGAAAAGAGACTAGGGTCCGAGTAGTCGAACTTTTCATGATTTCCATTGATGCAATAGACTTGAACCACGTAATAGGGGCCTGAGGAGACAAGAAGCCCCAACTGGAAACTTAAGGAGCTGATATCAACGAGCCCCCAGGAGACTTTGAGACAACGTGGTTTCACGGCTAGAGTCAACATACTGGAAGGTTGGATAGATTGTATGGATGAGTTCCCAACCAGATGTACCTTGACCCAAAGGGTCAGGTCGGCTTACTTCTTTGGCGAATTGAGTCATGAGTTCTGGAAGGTGGACCAAGAATAGGCCATGGTTCGAGAAATAAAAAGGGTCCAAATTCTGCTGATAGGGGTAAAGATGTGGCTAGATACGCTAGGTTTGGGCTAATGATGTTTGGTTCAATCGTATCGTAGTCTATGTCAGGCTTCTACGATTGCGCCAAACCATTTTTCAAATTCATCTACGGCAAGTTCAAAGACTCAAAAGGCCTCAGATGATTTCAACTGTTAATTCGCAGTCGAAACTCGAGGAAGAGCTTCCTACGTATCCCTTACGGAATCAGCCACCGTAGTTCTCGGTGAATTTAACAATCGCTTGTGTTGAGAGGGCTTTTTGTGGTTTGTAAACTGGAGGCCTGTGCGTTTGAAGGGTTGAAAAGCGTTGATGAAGTGCCCAGTGCGCAGTGTGCTTTTTAGACCTTTCTTTTTGTTGAATCTGGCTTTGAGCTTTGGATTGGATTTGGAACATTGATTTGCAAAAATTGTGAACGACTTTGTCATTGACACTTGATTTTTGCTTTTTTTTTTTTTTCTTTTTTTTCTTTTTGCCCATGTTACTATTTTTCTTTTCTTTCTTTTGCACGTGTCTTTTCCTACGATATGCACCGTTTGGCTCCAAAGGCGTTAGGTACATGTGGGTGAGAAAGAAAGATAGGCTACTTGATAGTTTGTGGCTCATATAAGGTTGCAAGGGTTTTTGATTTGATTGTGACAAAGGAAGGAAGGGAGGGGTCATTTTGTGGACGCTGTTCGCTGTGAAAGAAGGCCTCTCTGGGGCATTGCTTCAATTAATATTGATCAGCTAGAACTTCAAATCAATTTGTTGGCCATGAGTGTTGAGACTGCATCAGAATATGAAAACTAATTAATTGGCAAACAAATGAAACATCTTATTGAAACAACTGAAAACTGCAGAAAATACATGGGCTCCATTGTCATAGGAAGAGCTACTTACATAGACTCAAGGACAGGAATCTGATAGGGACACATGGCTAGGACTAGCGCTCTATGACTTCAATCAATCGAGCAAGGGCCGCGCAGATCGCATCGACCCAACCCTTGGGTGACCATGAGGCTCTGATGGTGGGTGTTTGATGTTTTCAGTTGGCGCCAAGGAGGTCAATACGGATTAGGCTTTTGTGGTGAGGAGGGTCAAAGACATGGGCCCTTTGTCGGAGGTAGGATTTGTCTTGACTTCTTGCTCTTGCGGCCCAAGAGAACAGTTGGCGAGTCTTTGCTATCTTGCTGAATTCAAGAAATTACACTTTAGAACTCAGAACACAAAAGATTGGTCCTACTTGAAACACTTTAAGAACAAACCTTCAACCAGTCTTGGAGGTTCTCTGGACTTAAGGAACTGAACTCGAAAGTAGACTTGAATGCTAGACCTAAATCTGATTTAAGGCTGGCCTAGACTCGAGAAGATTCAAACCTCAAGTGGGACTATTCCAGAATTAAGGCCTCTTAGACCTACGACCACTTGAAATTGAATGGGCTTAGCCTTGAATCAAGTTCTTCTAGGGTTGCGTCATGAATCCGAACCTAGTTTCAAGTTTTAAGGTTCTTGAGATTGAAGTTGAAGCGAACTAATCATTCAGATCAAGGCTCTGGGTTGAACGCTAATTCAGATTTTAATGGTAGGTTACAGAATTTGAATTGAACTAATTTAGGTTCAAGGTTTCAAAAGGTCGAATGCTAATTCAGACCTTAAGATCTCCTTCTGGATTGGAATTGAACTAAGTCAGATTCCTAGGCTCGAAATGGTAGTTTCGAAATTGAACTTGGA
>SNQN01006254.1:19432-31475 GCA_008642245.1 Bassia scoparia | reverse complement strand
TGAAATTCTATTCAAAAAATTCTAATTAATTCTAATTCTCTTTTGTTTCTCTCTCCTAAATCTATATATACAAAAAAGCCCAAATACAAGCTCCTCATAATTACACGTTTGCCATTACTAATTACAACATGTGCTAAAAACACCTCCAAGTCAAGTCAACATTTGTCAAAGTCAACGAACGGAAGCTGCCACGTAGACGCGYGCCCACGCGCGGGCCGAGGCGCGGGCTAGGGTGTGGGCGGTCCAAGGGATGCGACCACGCTAAAAAACTTTCTGGAAAGAGGAGGGGACCTGCAGGCTCGTGCCACCACGCACGGGCCGAGGAGAGGGCCGACCCTCCACGCGCGGGCCGAGGCGCGAGCCAGATCTGGTAATGCGTGGGCACTCGAAAACCTCTCTGGAAATCTAGGGTACCCTGCAGGCGCTTGCCATGCACACGCGGGCCAACCTCGATGCGCGGGCCAAACACATGCTCAACTACTCAACTTCGAACAGACATAACTTCTTGCTCGGTGATTGGATTGCAGCTTGTAATATACCGTTGGAAATCTCGCAGAGTCTACTTTTTAATGCAAAAAGTCTCACCTGCCAATTCAAAGTATACAAAAAGATATGGCTCGAAGAAGGTATTAGAGAAAATGTTCAAGTGCCTTAAGGCTTAACTTAAGGAACCACAACCAAGCCAACAAGTAGGAAGGCCTAAAACTAGCATGTTTACATCTAGGAAACTTACAAATCACTCACAAAGCTTTCAATTGAGTGTACAAAGATAGAAAAGAAGAGAGAATAAGAGAAAAACATATAAAAAACACTACAAACCAACAAAGCTTTGCAAAACTAAACAAAGTGGAAATCTAAGCAAAAGGTTAGTGAAATGATATCGAAAAAACACATATTGGCCAAAATAAGGAAGAAATAAGTGCCTAAATGTGACCATTTTTGGCACTTATCACACAGGCGCTAGCCCCTGTTCTTAAAGCATCATTATCGACTTCTTCTTCTTCATCGTCACAACCACTATCTCCATCGGCGGGATCTGTTCCTGTGAGGATTGGGCGACAAGTTGCTCCTGCCTAGAGTGATGACAAAGATGAGATTGATTATGATAACTACGAGATGAKTAGCGATTGATTCACTCTATTTTTCGTAATCGTGGAGAAATTAGTTCAAAACATGGTTCTGACAAGGTTTAGTCTTTGTTGAGTTCCCTAACTTTGAGTTTTGAATGATGACAAACTACATTGAACTATCACATTACATGCAAGTTTCTAATTGTATGTGCAGGTACTAAAGACCAAGTTCAATGGATTAAAAGACGAAGCTGATAAAGCCAAGTCTTAAGGATTGCAATGAAGACCAAGATCTTACTGTTACATAATTAGGTCTTAGATGCAATGTAAGTGGTATAAGGGTTTGTTAATGCATTATAAAAGTTTAGTCTAGAGAGATGAACTAGTTGTGGATCATAAGGAACCTTGGTTAGTTATCATACACAACTACAAGTAAACTTGGTTGACTGGAACAATTTGGGAACATATCCGYACCAATCCTCTCTACTTTACTTCTGTAGACACCTAAAAATGTCTCCCCAAAAGAGTAATCAGTGATGAAACATACCGCGTCTCGTGATTGTTTCGACTTAGAAAAGATGCTTTGAACTCACAAAAGTTGGAAATACGTGAGGTCATACTCGGAACTATTGAGCAAAGGAAAATAAAAGGGCAAAAAACATTTTTCTTTTTTTATTTTAATTATTTTCTATTTTTAGGTTTTCTTTTCTATTTTTAGGATTTTTAAAAATAAATTTATACTGGATGATTCTCTTGAATTTTCCTACTTTATCATACTCTCACATTTTTCTGAGCTCGCAGTATTTTTAGATTATTTTCTGATTTTTTCTATATTTTTCTACTGATTTTTTATAAGTTTTTTATACGCAGAAATACACAAAAAAATCACAAAACTACACAAAAATACTCCGGAAATACGTGGCAACTTCAGAAAGACTCTAGAATCCTTGCTTTTGGAGAAGGAAGGGTGTCTAGGTGCGTCGATTAAAGGCAATCAGTATATGCGAAATTGGAATCGGAGGATCAACAAAATACGCGGAGAATATATTACACAGAGTCTGCGTATATATGCAAGTCTCTGCGTATATATCGAGGGTTTTTTCCCTCATTTTTCCCTCGTGCTATAAATACGTGCCTGCCTTTCTCATTCCGGAACACGTCTATTCATCTCTCCCGCCTCTCAACTTGCGTATCTCTTTCTCTCAACTCTCATACATTCTCAAACACTCTAAATAATTCGTTTTGAGTTTAAGGATCGATTCTGTTCGATTCAACAAGCCAAACAAGGTTTTATTTCTGAGATTACTCGCCACTAAACTATACTCTTTCTCAACTAATTAACAACTTTACAAGTTTTCAAATCTTAATTAACAAAATAGAAAATCATATTTATTATTGCCATGTAAATATGTAGGAGTGTTAACGTTTTTCTTTTGTTTCTTCTTTTTTTATTTCATTTTCATTATTATTATACTTGTCAATATAACTGATTTCTTATCCTTGTATGCGAATCCAAGGCGGAAGCATTCATTTCCGCACGTTTTTTTAATATGATACGTAATATTGGTTTTGTTTGCAAATTCAGGCGATCCAAGCGGAAGATTCATTTCGCTCGTTTTTTTATTAGAACGAACTTTGTATTTTGTTTTGCAGATTCCAGGGTAAATTGCGTTTGTATATATGTTTTGAAGTTCATATACTTGCATTGTCATGGTTGTATCATTGTCGTTTATTTTGCTAAATAAAGACCGAATATTGAATCACTTTAAAATCAGATTAACTATGGAAAACCGCGTTTTTAGGCACCGTTTAATTAATTAATGCAGTGGTCCCAATTTTAGGTTAGGTAGTCTCTTGTGCATAATAGAAACAACACTTTCGTAGTAATCTTTAGGGGTTAGTACGCTTTCAAGGTGCCTAAAAATGTAGTTTATGTAAATATCATTCATTTCCACACTTCAAAAAACATCATTTTTCACAATCATTTTTCAACACTTCCAACTTCACAAAAATCAAAATTTCTCAACATTCAAAAAATCAATTTCAACTAACGTGATGAATGGAATTGCAATGAGACCCGATAGCGGCCGCTACATGCGGGCGAATTGGGTTACAGATGGATTCGTACCTGTAGAACCTTGAAAATTGTCTACCAATGAGTAATCCGTGATGAACATACCGCGTCTCGCGTTTTGTTTCGAATCAGAAAAGATGCTTGAATTCACAAAAGTTGGAAATACGTGTTTCGACTCGGAACTATTGAGCAAAGGTCAAAGGCAAGGCAAAAAATATTTTCTTTCGGTTTTCTCAAAGGTTTTCAAAGTTTTCAAAGGCGATTCTCATGCTTTTTGATTTTCATATGTCCGTCATATTTTTCTGAATCGCCAGTCATTTTTAAATGATTTTTTCTGATTTTTTTCTATGATTTTCTATGAATTTTGCAATGTTAAATACGCAGAATACGCAGAAAATACATGAATAATTAGAAAAATACTCCGGAAACTACGTGGAACCTTCTAGAACATTCTAGAACTCCTTGCTTGGAGAGAAGGGTGTCTAGGTGCGTCGAATCAAGGGAAATCCGAATAAATCGGACGGAAATCAAAATATTTCGAGGTTTTTGGAAAAAATATATACAAAATCATTGAGCGTTATATACGCAAATGATGAGCGTATATACGCTCAACAGGAGCGTATATACGCTCAACAGGAGCGTATATACGCTCAAAAGCATAACATACGAAATTACCAAAAGGTTATATGGAAAGAAAGAACGTATATAGCGCGTCCTCATCTGAGCGTATATACGCTCATCCTGAGCGTCATATATACGCAGGTTTTTTGTGCCTCGTTTGCCTGGTCCTATAAATATACCTTGCCTTGCTCAGTCGAGACACCTTCACTTCATACGCTCTCACACACGCACGATTCCGACACTTCACAACTTCATACTCTCTCTCTTCTCTCGAAAACACTTTAAACACATCACACATTCGTTTAATTCAAAGCATCGATTCTCTTTCGAATCAACGCGATAACAAGGTTGAATTCTGAGATTACTCACACAATAATCTCTCTCACTTTCTTTTAATTTGACTAACCATTTGTTATGAGTTTTTAATGTATTAAAACAATGTAGAAACTCACTTTTAAATTGTTTTCATGTAAATATGTAGGGTTTTCACAATGTTTGCAAGGTTTTCATTGTTTTTGGTTTTCAATTCATTATTATTATTTCATCGTCAATACTACAATTCTTTTATTCTTGTACAGCAATTCAAGGCGAAAGATCCATTGCGCTTGCGTTTTATCCATGGACTACAATTGTTTTTCTTTGTTTTCATGTAGCGATTCAAGGCAAAGGATCGTTTCATTGTGTTTTTACAAACTAACTTTTGTTTTCTTTGCAGATTTAGGGTAAGAAGAGTTTGCATATACTTCGAAGTTTATGCACTTCATATTATTGATCTTATCATTGTTGTATAACTTTGTATATTATTTGCTAAACAAAGACCGGAATTATGTGAATCACTTTAAATCAGATTAACTATGGAAACCTGTTTAGGACCGTTTTTTAACATGATAAATACAAAGTGGTCAATTTTCTAGGTTAGGTAGTCTCTTGTGCATAATAGTAAATACTCACTTAGTAATCTTTAGGGTTAGTAACGCTCTTAAGGCGCTAAAGGTAAGTTGTGTTGCATCCAATAATGTGTTTAATGGAATTACAATGAGACCGAGTAGAGGCCTGCTACATGCGGGCGAATTGGGTTACAGATCTGATTCGTACCATGTCCGAACCACGACTGGTTACTTGGAATTGGACGTGGGGCATTGTTTGGCACCACGGTTTCGGGCGTCCGTGAATAACCTTTATAGGCACGGTGGCGACTCCCCTTACTCGACAACACTACCCCAATGCACTCACGTGCGGGTTCCGTGGCTCAAGCCCACGCAAAGCACCTCGATGTAGTACCAAGCCGTGCGCCCGCTATACGCGAGGGCGCGGCCCACGTRCTACAACTTCATGTATTCGTATTTAAGGAAAGTTTTCTTTCCGCGTAAAATCGATTTAAAAAATAAACGGATACATGGTTTGTTGTGTAAGCTAGGGTTCTTAAGTATGGTAAGTATATTATATGTCTTCATACTGATTTTATTTGATGTCAAATAAAATCTGGGGATATATTTTCCATGAAATAGTTCCTTATTTCCAAGGAAAATATATCCTAATGATTTCATGCAATATACGGACCAAAGGCTTACTTAAGAGAATTAGCTAGCACACAAAGCAAAACACTTTTGCATGATTAGAATTTGGATATACAATTGCAAAACTACTCTCTCAAAGTCTAARCCTAGCATAAACCCTAATATCACATAGGTTTGAAAATACTCTCATTCTAGCATAATAGGTTGATTGTTTTTGAGAGGCAAAGTGTTGTCAATGAGCATTCTGTGAGTTTAGATTGCTAGGGAAGTTGATCGGGGATCAGCTTCATTTGAACCATCATAGTTGGTGGTTGAGTTGAACTTCCATAGGTGGAAGTTGGGGATCTTCTTGTCCATAGGTGCATAAGTTGATTAAGTGTAATTCTTTTGTTATTCTGAGTGGTTTAATTAAAGAGTGAGTGAGTGGAGGATGTAGGCTTATTAGAAGTCGAACGTTGTTAAATTCTTGTGTTGTTTATTTCTCACAATTATATTTATGCTGCCTAAGGACTGGTTCTTAACTGGTCTCAATCAACAGAAAAATTTATAATACGCATACAATACTCAATTTACCCCCCCTCTTGAGTATAACTTGCACTTTCAGTTTTCTAAATCCTCTAAGTGTTTGAATTATGTACTAATTTATGTTTAATCTAAATATGTTATTTCAGATATTTTGTCCAAAAACATTGCCTTGCAATGTTACAATTGTAATTTTGAAACCTTTTATTAATGGAAATATNCTAAGTGTTTGAATTATGTACTAATTTATGTTTAATCTAAATATGTTATTTCAGATATTTTGTCCAAAAACATTGCCTTGCAATGTTACAATTGTAATTTTGAAACCTTTTATTAATGGAAATATATTGCTAAAATGAATCTCTTTTTATTTGCAAAATATAGTACATTTTCATTAATGATGAGCATTACTTAATGACTAGACATGCGGACGTCACATACTAAATGATGTTCAGTAATGATGGCTTTACACGGGGTAATATACCAATTTATTACTTTAGCTTCCCATTAATTTTCCAATAGAGGTAAATGTAATTCTTGGAAGTCGTGAGGATTTAACTGTGCATTATCTCACCCAAAGCTATTTTTTCAAATTTATTTTATTCCAAATATAAGAATGATCACAAAATTATAACCGTACGGATATAAGGTCATTTTTATATCAAAAACATCAAAATCAAAATCATAAGTCCTCTGGCGATAGGTAACGTTAATCAAAATCAAAATCACAAGTGATATCGCCCTTGCAAATTAAGGGGGCAATTTGTTACGAACTTAAATATTCCGTTGACTAAGTTGAAGGAGTTTGACCGATAAAGCAAGTGACTAGCGATGATTGAAGTATTGGAGAGACTGATGATGTGTGGCATTTCCTGAATGATTGTTGTTTGGCAATATGACAGATGCTTTAGAAGGGAGTTATGATAGAAATGGCCCACTTGGATATAGCTCAATAATGGACGGCCCATGAGACACATGTGATAGCAAGATTTAGAGGGAAACATGAGGATTTGAAAGATGAAAAGAGGCTGAAAGAAACCATCAAGAAGGAATAACTTCCACCTACGATCTACACCTTGAAGGCATATAAATAGATGTAGCGGGATCAGAAGAACAATAACAACAAACACAACAACAACATCAATCTATCTTCTTTACGCATTTAGCTTCACATAGCCACACTTGGCTTCGTAGCCAAGTATAGTTTAGCATAGTGTAGCGTAGCTTAGCGTAGTTCARCCCTCAATGGATCAGTAGTTTGCTTGTTTTCATCCCAATTGTGTGAACATGGAGGTAATCATCCTTCCTTGTAATACGATTGTAGTCTGACTCTATCCCTATCTATAAAATGGATGGTTTTCGTTTTTATTCATCTTTGTTTATTTTACACTTCAGTCTTGTTCCACAACAACGTTATTTCCTTATGCTTTTATCTTCTTGATTAACTCTACTATTTAGGAGCCATTTTACGTGATGTTGAGCTCCRTAGTGTTTTGAGTGATGACAAACAGTTGCAAGAATAGGAACATTGAMATGATGAATACAGTTGGTCTGAATAGATAAGGAACTGTTCTCGGTCACTTGAAAGATAGTGACAGTATGCTAACAAGATATATTGTGCAAAGTGTTATATGTGTTGGCATATAGGAATTCTAAATCTCGAATCAAGATTGTCCTTTTAGGAAGACTCGCTTGGTATGGGTCACATGAAACGGCCACAAGAACATACAGCTGCTTTGTCCATCAAGTCTCTGGCCCAACCTACCATAGCATGCTGCCTTATTTTCTCCCAGCTTCGTTTGATGGAATAAAAAGAGTTCAGTAAGAAAGATCTTTTTTTGTATTTATTGTAGCATCATGAAATAGTCCTATACTTGAATGATAAATTGACGAGTGTTTTTAAACATTATCTAAGAATCCTAATAATGTAGCACTCCAAGACAAAGGACATTATTAGAAACCAGACACCACTTCCATATAAGGCAGACCTAATGTGGAGATAGGTAATGTTGAGTTGTTGTTTGCAAAAGATGTGAAGAATCTAGCTGTTGATATCTTCACAAAACCATTGTGTTAGAGAGTCTTTTGTAGATTAAGAGTCTTGTTAGGTTTGGTTAGGGTTTAGAGGAAAGGCTTCTTCTTTTTTTCCATCAATATTGGATGTAGAATTTAGCTGTTCAAAAGTAGTATGTTAATATTTGGACCTTATAACTTTGTCTGATTCTATTTGACCATTGTGAAGAATGACATGTGAAGTGAACTAAGTTGCCCAAAACAGGTGAATATTTGGGCCCGGCTACCATGGAACAGTGAACATGATTTAAATATGCAGATGATCCTACCCGTATATGTTCTTGCCAAATAACTCGAAGAGTGTTGCCGGTCTTTGCGTCTTATAGCAGATTAATCGATAACTATCTGCATTCTACCATTAGCACACCTGCTCAACTACCCTAGTATTATTCCTGCGCTAAATGCAGCTATCGCAATTTTCGATTGAATGTTGTTTCGGCAAAAATTATAGTGGGGTCTAATCACACAACGACATGCCTACCTATGATATTTGGTAAGTTGGGTTTATTTAGAAGTTACTTGTCCTTTTCTTTCCACTTATATACATACTCCCACGCTGCTCTGTCTTTTCAGTCTTGCACTCGAGTGCCCAGAGTTTTGAATTCATCTCTCAAGAAACTTCGTCTCGTCTCTCTTCTACTCTCTCTCTCTCTCTCTAAATTTTGTAGCGATCACCCGATTTTTACATCCGATTAGATTTTTAATGATCATTGTTGATATAGAATAGCACGTGTGATTAAAAGATATATGGGAAAGCGTCTAAAGCGGAAAGCTTACATAACAGACCTCAGTATATGCGGAAGAGACAACTAGTCCGATGAAAATCTACAAACCTCTGTTGATACCACCAAAAACTCTCCTCTCTGCTACCACCACATGCAGAGTTCCACCAACACCACCATGAATAAAGATGGAACTTTCTAAAAACCATTGTGCACAGACCAACAACCACACTAGTATAAAACCTCTAACAACCACCGAACCACCAACAACCAAATGCCACCTCCTAGGCACCACAAATCCAACCACAACGATTATCACACACCACCACAAATCAAAACTTTACCATACATACCCTCCCTAAGAGATGCGAAATCCTACTCCTTCTCTCATTTAGATCCTAACAGATCCCGGCTGAGATTATAGAAATAAAGAGATGACAGGAGTCTGTTGCCAAGAACCTTGTTGAAGTTCCTTGAGTTCCGAGTTTCTATAGCCTCCAGAAAGAGAATCAAGAAAAAAGGTGAAGGTGATGATGATGTAGATTGTGACTAGTGAATGTGCGGAGGCTAGTTGGATCGGGAGACTCCAGGTCACTAGTGGTTTTTGGTGGGAGAGAAAAGTTCCAGCTTGGAACTCGAGCTTCAATTGCAAAGAATTGACGACAAGGAGACGACGATGAATGAAGAGTTGAACAGTACACTGGTACCTTCAAGGGAACCAAGAGACCTGTTCCGATCCCCGATCTCATCAGAACTACTCTTTCTGCTGCATAGCTGGAAGACATCTATTACGGCTACTAGTTCAAGGGTTCTACTGGTAAGGATCAGGTCAGAAGTAAAATTGAGGATGATGAAGAGTTAACCTCGAGGAACCGCCAATTCTTCATGCAGAAGGGAGTCAGGATGAATCAGTAGATGATGAGCCATGAAGCTAGAAAAGTTAGGGATGACAAAGAATTTACGTCGCCCGATGCACAATCGACGGACGCAGCGAATGGAGGAAGAATAGAGGATATGTTGATTTTGCAATGCTGGTTCTGTCATTCTTAGCCTTTTGTTCCCCCTTCTACCTATCTTGGACTGATTGATTAATCTAGTATATTCTAAGTCATTCTACACCAATCAACTTAAATAGTTACTATGTAATTGTTCGTTGTATGACTCTGAACTGAAACTATGTATATCTAACACTGATTTAATTGTTTAGGACATGTGATCTGTGACACTTAATAGGGCTGAATGCAAGAAATTTGTAGAATGAATTGTAAGATTGATGCTACACCTATTGGTATGAAAACTGATTAATTAATGTGCATGTTCTTAACTATTTGTAGAGATATGAATACTTATTAATAAGATGCCAAAAAAAAGTGGTGAAAATATTTAGAAGTTCTGTAAGCCTTAGTCTCTAGCTTTTATCGATTGATAGTTTAAAATATATTTACTGGAGTCAATAAAAATCTAGCACGAGCTCTCTATAGATATGATTTCTGGATAGGTTTGTTTTTATTCTTTCATAGGAATATACCAAGTTAGTTGGCTTAATCATTATTAGTCCAAAATAAAATAAAAAAAATCAAAAACTCAAAAAATAGTCTCCATTTTAGTAATTGTTGCATATAACTGTGTTTGCAAGAACTTCTCATAGAGTTTGTCATCAGAAAAAAGGGGAATTTGTTAGTTTTTTTTAATGCATTATAAAGGTTGAGTCTTTAGAGATGAACTAGTTGTGGATAATAAGGAACCTTGGTTACTTATTATACACAACTGCAAGTAAACTTGGCTTACAMGAACAATCTAGGAACAGYTCCAAACCAGTCCTCTCGAGTTTACATCATGCATTCGTATTTTAGGATAGTTTTCTATCTGCGCAAATTTGTTTTTAAATTACACGGATGCTTGTGTTTCTATGCAAGTAAGATAATCGTAAGTATGGCAAGTATGTTATATTATATTGCACTGATTTTATTCGATCTGAAATAAAATCAATGAGAATATTTTCCGTGGAATTATTTCTACATTTCCAAAGAACAATTTCTCTTGCAATATTCTATATATAACATACAAGCCAAAGGCTTACTTAAGTACATCTCCTCGAATACAAACCCTAACACTTTTTCACGATCAGATTTTGAATAAACAATTGCAAAAGTACTCTCTCTCAAAGTCTAAACCTTGCATAAACCTGAATACTACATAGGTTTGACAAGACTCTCATTCAAGCATTTTTTAGGCTAAGTATTTTTAAAGACAAAGTGTTGTCATTGAGCATTCAGATTGTTGGGGAAGTTGATCGGGGATCAACTTCATTTGAACCATCATAGTTAGAGGTTGAGTTGAACTTCCATAGGTGGAAACTTCTTGTGCATAGGTGCATAAGTTAGTTAAGTGTGATTCTTTTGTTATTTTGAGTGGTTTAATAAAAGTGTGAGAGAGTGGAGGACGTAGACTTATTAAAAGCCGAACCTCGTAAAATTTGTGTGTTGTTTATTTCTCACATTTATATTTGCGTTTCCTAAGGACTCGTTCCTAACTGGTCTTAATCAATCGAAAAATTTACAACACTTACTCGATACTCAATTCACCCCCCTCTTGAATATAACTTGCACTTTCAAGGGGCTCTGATTTGCTAGTTGTACAGATTTATGTTGATTATATATTGTTTGGTGTAACTTATCAGATGCTATGTAATGAGTTTTCTGATCTTATGCAGAGTGAATTCGAGATGAGTATGATGGAAGAACTAGGGTTCATCGTAGGGATGTAGATCAAGCAAACAGATGAAGGGATAATGATCCACCAGCAGAAGTACCTGAAGGAACTTCTGAAGAAGTATGGAATGCAGAATAGTAAGGCATATGATAGACATGTTCCTACTTCTACTAAGCTGAATGCAATTGAAAAGGGAAACAACTGTGGATGCCACACTGTTTAGAGGTATGATAGGCTCACTTTTGTACCTTACAGCTAGCAGACCTGATATAATGTTCCTTGTGGGGTTGTGTGCTCAATTCCAGAGCAACCCCAAGGAGTCRCATCTGAAAGCTGTAAGAAAAATTCTCAGATATATTTGGTAGGAACAAATGATTTATGTTTGTGGTACCCAAGAGGTAGTACAGTTGAACTGGTCGGGTACACAGATGCAGACTATGRAGGATACRTAGTTGACAGGAAAAGCACACCAGAAAAGCACATTAGGTATGACACACTTCTTGGGATCATGTTTGATATCTTGGGGTTCACAGAAACAAAATACAATGCTGCTTTGTCCATAGCAAACATGAATACATAGCTGGCTTGACTAAGATATTTTCTCTTAGTTTAGGTGATATGAAGAGTCAGTTGAAAGACTTTTGTTATGTTATTAGTAGGTGTTGTTCCATCTAAATACTTTTTGATAATACGAGGTGTTTTAACATTTTAAGATCCTATGTGCACTCCAGC
>SNQN01006254.1:0-18463 GCA_008642245.1 Bassia scoparia | reverse complement strand
TGCACCTTCCTGCACCACAAATCCAACCACATTATCACACCACCACAAAATCAAACTTTCACAACCTAGCCCTAGGAGTTGCGGATCCTCTCCTTCTTCTCATTTTCCCCAAGATCCGGGTGAGATTGAAGAAATAAAGAAGACAGGAGTCTGCTGCCAAGAACCTTTTTTGAATTCTTGAGTTCCGAGTTTCTATAGCTCCAGAAGAGAATCAAGAAAAAGGTGAAGGTGATGATGTGATTGTGACTAGTGAATGTTCCGAGGCTATTGGATCAGAGGTCACTAGTGTTTTGGTGGAGAAAGTCCAACTCGAGCTTCATTGCAAAGATTGACGACAAGGAGACGACGATGAAGGAAGTTGAACAGTACACTGGTACCTTCAAGGAACCAAGAGGACCTGTTCCGATCCCCGATCTCATCAGACTACTGTTTCTGCTGCATGCTGGATAGACACTCTACTACGGTACTAGTCAAGGTTCTACTGTAAGGGATCAGTTCAAGAGTAAATGAGGATGATGAAGGAGTTAACCTCGCAGGAATCCGCCAATTCTTCTGCAGAAGGGAGTCAGGATGAAGACGATGATGAGCCTGAAGCTGATAGGATGAACAAAGATTCTGACCCCGATGCTACAGAGGACGAGAATGGAGGAAGAAGAGGATTGTTGATTTTGAATGCTGGTCTGTCGTTCTTAGCCTTTTGTTCCCCCTTCCCCTATCTTTGGACTGCTTTGGTTATCTGTTTTCTAAAGCCATTTTACAAACTTTGTTCTTTGTAATTTTGTTCTTGTTGACTCTGCTGAACTATTATTCTACATGTTTAATTGTTTTAGGAATGTGATCTGTGAAACTTAACAGGGCTTGATGCAGAATTTGGTTATGAATTGGTAGTTGATGCTACCCTTTGGATGAAAATCGATTATTTGTGCATGTTCTTACTATTTGTGTAATGCTTTTAATGATGCCAAAAGGGGGAAAATAATTAGAAGTTCTTGAAAGCCTTAGTCTAGCTTAGATTGAGTTAGTTTTAATTATTTTTACTGAGTCAATAAAAATCTAGGACGAGTCTCTTATAGATATGATTCTGGATAGGTTTGTTTTATTCTTTCATAGGAAATAACCAAGTTAGTTGGCTTTTCACTTAGAGTCGAAAATAAAATAAAAAAAATCAAAAACTCAAAAAATAGTCTCATTTTAGTAGAGTTGTTGTTGCATATAACTTGTTGTTTGCAAGAACTTCTCATAGAGTTTCATCATCATAAAAAAGGGGAATTTGTTGAGTTCCCTAGTTTTTAGGTGGATGACAATCAGTTGCAGAACAGGAACATTGATATGATGAATAAGTTGGTTGACAGATGAGGAATTGTTCTTGGTCACTTAAAGATAGTCACAGTATGCTAACAAGTTATATGGTGCAAGTGTTATGTGTGTTGGCATACAAGAATTCCAACTTGAAGCAAGATAGTACTTCTAGGAAGACTCGAGAAGATCAAGTCATAATGAAGATCAAGGGAAGCTTCGAGAAGTTGAGAACAATGAAGATTAGTTTTAGGATAGAATAAGTCTTCTTATTGTATAAGTGCATGAGTAAGTTTGATGATTGCTTGTATTATTGATTAATGAGGTAGGGTTGAAGACAACTAGACCAGTCAGTCAGTTTGCTTTGACACTACCAGTTGGGAAAATAGTTCTACTGTTTTCACAACGCGGATCATCTTATCGAGTAAGAAAAGATTTTTTGGAAAGTTTTCTTAACATATTTTTGGAAACTTCATGATGATTTGGTGAGGATTATTATTGTTTAGAATATTTGGTAACTACTTGTGTTGAAATTAAGGCAACACGAGATATTATTMTGTCAAGTATGAAATAATATCTGGTGTGACTTTCCTAAAATATGTAAAAATATTCATATGGGTATTTTGCATATTTTAGGGTTTTCGACATCAAGTAATTGCTAAGCCTTTGGCTATAAATATTCAGTGCATGCATTCTCATGTTGTTGTACTTCTCTCCATATTSATAAAAGAGTTATTATTGAGAGAAGAAAAAAGCCTTAGTCTAAGATCGAGCAAGCATAATTCATTCARACGAGTGCACACATATTGAGCGATTATTATACTCTTGTCTACTCATCGAGTGAGTAATTCAGAGAGATTGTATTGTGTTGAATCACCAACAAAGGGGTTGGCGATTGGGTAGCAATTGTGATTTCAGTTGCATGTGCTTGTGTGTTTAAGTGCGAAGTTAAKACACTTGGGTTGAGTTTGGGGTGTCATTGTGTGTGTGAGTTTACATACATTGAGAGTGAGAGTTTCTTTGTTTATTCGGAGTAAAATTAATAAAAGTAACTAGGGTCGAAGCTAGGAGGACGTAGCCTAAAGTTGGGTGAACCTCATTAAATTTGGCGTGCCTTTGTTTATTGCTTTATACTGTTTACGTATTGTTCTACTATTGTTGCGCTGCGAGACTAGTCCTATTGGTCTACTCACTAGAAAAATTCAAATCGTAAAAATCTTAATAGGCACTCAATTCACCCCCCTCTTAAGTAACCTTCGGGAAACTTTCACGTTAGCGAGGTGATTTATATAATCAGTAACCAGAGGGGCAGCCCCTACCAAACTAAAAACAATATTGGCTGGTTGACTTGTTGGTGAAGTGCTAAATCACCTCAACAATTGGGTATGACACAACAACATAGCAATTTTGTCCCTAGAAAACGCTCTAGACATAAAAACTATTACGTAAGTGAGTTTCTATTATGCATGTACCACTACCTAACCTAATAATGGTGACCACTTCAAATTAATCAAATTAATACGGAGCCTAAAATTAGTTCGTCCATAATTAATCTGAATTTAATATAATTTAAGCAAATTCCYGTCTTGTTTAAATAATTATAAGAGTCATGTGCACAATAATCAAGAATAATATATATACAAGAATTCTAACTCAAATGCATACAAGTTCACTTACCTTGTATCGCTACCAAWACAAGAGAAAATAAAGGTTAGAGTATCAAAAGCTTAGCTTCCAAACGAAAAGTGATTGTGAGCATTGACAACAACAATTAAAAAAATTGCGAAGATGAACGAACAAGGAAGGAGAAAAGTACTTACATGATGAAAAAGCAAAAGCAAAACTTAATGTATCATGTTAATCAAGATTAATAATAAAAGAAGAGAGAAAGAGAGAGAGTTAGATTGAATAGCCTCAGAATTTGTACCTAGATTAGCAAAGAAACAACTCCGAAAGTGTAGGACGTGGGCCGCGCCCTCGCGTATAGCGGGCGCGCGGCTTGGTACTACATCGAGGTGCTTGTGCGTGGGCTTGAGCCACGGAACCCGCACGTGAGTGCGTTGGGGTGGTGTTGTCGAGTAAGGGGAGTCGCCACCGTGCCTAGAAAGGTTATTCACGGACGCCCGAAACGTTGGTGCCAAACAATGGCCCCACGTCCAATTAAGTAACCAGTCGTGTGGTTCGGGACATGTACGAATTCAGATCTGTAACCCAATTCGCCCGCATGTGTATCGGCCTCTACTCGGTCTCATTGTAATCCATTAAACACGATTTATGGATGCACACAACGTTACTATTCGCAACCTTATTAGCGCACTAGCCCTAAAAATTATAAGTGAGTATGTTTTTATTATGCACAAGAGATACCTAACCTAGAAATTTGACCATTTTGCATTTAAACAAGTTAAAAACGGTGCCTAAAAAACCGATTGTCCATAATTATTGACTTTAATGTGATTCACATAATTTTCGTCTTTGTTTAGCAGAAATTATATACAGTTATACAACAATGACAATATGAAGTATATGAACTTCAAAATATATATACAAACTCATTTTACCTAAATCTGCAAAAACAAAACAAAGGTTAGTTTGTAAAACGAATCGAAACGATCTTCCGCCTTGGCTCGCTATATAAAGACAAATAAAACAAATGTTTAGTCATGATGAAAAACGGAGCGCATGGAATCTTTCGCCTTGAATCGCTATACAAGAATAAAAGAATCGTTAGTATTGACAATGGATAATAATAATAAAAAAGAATGAAAAGAATAAACTTAAAACAAATGAAAACATTGAAACATATATGAAAACCTACATATTTACATAGAGCGGATTAAAAGTCGGTTTCTACATTGTATAAATTACATTAAAACTCATAATAATGGTTAATCAAGTTAAAAGAAGGAAAGAGAATTATTGGTGAGTAATGCTCAGAATTCAACCTTGTTTTTCGCTTGTAAAACGAATCGAAAGAACGCAAAAGACTCTGTGTTATGTGTATTTGTGAAAGAGTTTTGTGGATGAGATTTTGTGAATGAGAGAATGCTTAGAAGTTGGAGTTGGAAGTCGGAAGTCGTATTGAAAATCGTGTGTGAAATCGTGTTTGAAAATCGTGTCACAAAATATGCGTGTGTCTTCTCGAAATGAGCAAGGCTCGTATTTTATAGGCGCCGGAGATACGCTGAGGAGCGTATATCGCTGGAGGGGCAGCGTATATACGCTCAAAGGCCAGCGGTATATACGCTGGCTCCTCAGCGTATATACGCGGGTCCTCAGCGTATATAACGCGTTCTCACAAGGAAGCAAAAAGTTGTATAGGCAACAGATACGCTGAGGCGCGTATATAGCGCTGAGAGGGGCAGCGTATATACGCTCATGGCAGCGTATATACGCTGCTCCCTCAGCGTATATACGCTCCCTCTAGGCAGCGTATAATACCCTGGCGTTATATACGCTCCAAGGAGCGTATGATACGCAGGCATTCTGCGTATATATTTTTTTCCAAAAAAATCTGAAATATTTTTGATTCGGAATAATTCTTTGCCATACGTCTCGATTTACAGAATTACGGATTATTCAGACGCCCCTTTCGCAAAGGAAGTATGATTCTAGACATTCCGCGTATTTTTTCTAATTATTTCCGATATTTTCTGCGTATTTCTGCGTTATTTAAACATTGCAAAATTCATAGAAAATCATAGAAAAAATCAGAAAAATAATTTAAAAATACTGGCGGATTCAAAAAATATGACGAACATTGTGAGAAACAAAAAGCATGAGAAATCGCCAGTGTAACTGTTTGAAAACTTTGAGATTATTTGGAAAACCGAAAAGAAAATATTTTTGCCTTGTTTTTTGACCTTTGACTCATAATTTCGAGTGTGTACTTGACTTCACATATTTCGAGCTTCATTACGAGTTCAATTGCGTTTTTCGAGTTCGAATTAATGCGACATTGGTATACTTCATCATTATTACTCATTTGGGGAGACATTTTTAGGTGTCTACAAGAAAGGCTGCCATGGATTCAAGAATCATTGGATTTTGTGAGTAACTTGTGTTTTGCGAGTGATTAGTGAGAGAGAGGATTTTTGAAGAGCTTCGTATTGCACGTACTCCGTAAATTTTCGTTCATGATTGAATAACACCGAGAGCATGTTATTATAGGAGTCTACGAAGATAGATAGGCAAACGAAGATCGTTATATCGCTAGGCAAGCGTATATACGATATGAGAAGTGTATATATGCATTAGAGAAGCGTATATAATGCTAGTCTCAAGCGTATATACAAATTCTATGGACGTGGCTTTCCCGCCACGTGACCAAGTGTATATACGATTTGCTACTGATATCTATCTTACGTTCGGGAATTTTGCGTCTGTATTTTTCGGATCTAATCTATGGTCCGAGACATTATCCTGGTATTTTTGGCTTCCTTGGAGTTTCAAGATACCGCTCTTAGGGAAATTCGGGATCATTCTCTGGATTTCTCTTAGAACTTCTTAAATTTTTATTTTAAAAATCATTTTATAAAACTTGTAAAATCATAGAAAATCAAAGAAAAAATAACAAAAATAATTATATACTTGTCAAACTTAATAAAAATGAGAAGAATAAAATGAAAAGTTTAAATCTTAGAAATGACTATAGGAAATACTGTAAATATTCTAAAAATAGAAAATATAAAAATAACTAAAAACAAATACTTCCACCTATTAATGGATCCTCGGTGTTTGGTTTCGAGCTCAACTTTAATTCAATTCGTACAAGTGGTGTGGTTTATGGATTTGTTGCAACGTTTCAGAATAAAGAAATCTATTTCGGGAAATGTGTACTTTCATCAGCGACTATTCAATATAGGGGAGACAATTTTGTGGTGTCTACAGAAACCCCCACTTTGGCTAAGTCTAGGAGAGAATTTGTTCTCGTAACACGAAAAGTCAAAGTATTCAATTTGGGCCAGACGGTAGCTCAAGACATCTGCGATCTTGAGCTACCTTTTTCGTCCGTACCTACAAAACAAAGGTTTAGTTTTACCTGTAATTCTCCGAAGCGGGGATCCTTGGGGTGATTTTTCTCCTTACATCTAGCTTGGCTTTTCAGGGAGAAGAGAATGTTGTAGAAGTTTAGTGATGAATGTCGTTAGTATGCATGGATGTATATGTGTTGAGTTCCTACTTTTTATTTTGAATGATGAAAACCTACATTGAACTATATATTTGTGTGCAATTTTCTTGTTTCCATGTGCAGGTACAAAAAGACACAAGTTCAATGGATAAAAATATGAAGCTTGTGAAGCCAAGTCTTCAAGTTTGCATGAAGAAAAAGTTCACAAAAAGTTATAATCTTACGTCTTGATGCAATGTATTTGGTATTTGGATTGTGAAATGCACTATAAAGGTAAGTCTAGAGAGATGAGAGTTAGTTTGTGATAGAAAACTTCAGCTAGTTTCATACACAACTATAAGTAAACTTAGTTGGCTGGAAACAGTCTGGAAAACAATTCCAAACCAGCCTCTCAAGTTTACTTCTCAACATCCGTATTTTTGGAAAATTCTTTCTCGCGTAAAATGATTTGAAATACACGGATGGTTAAGGTTTTGCACAGCAAAATCTAAGTATGAAAGTGTATTTATATTATATTGTACAGAAAAATCTTTTGATCTCAAATAAATCAGTTCTTACCATTCTCCCAAAGGAAAATATTCTTCGGTCACACAACATTCTATAACATGCAAGGCCAAAAGTATTACTTAAGATTCTTGCTCGTTCCTGAACCAACAAACTGTAATTACCAGTTTAATTTGCATTCATAAGTGCAGATGTTCTCTCGCTCTCAAAAATGAACTAACATTAAATCCATTACCGACATTAGTTTGCTTAATATACTCTCATTCTAAGTGTATTAGGCTAATTGTTTGAGGAAAACAAATGTTGTCATTTAGGCAAATTTGTGAGTTCAGTTTTGCTGGGGAATTATGATCGGATCAAGTTCAGTGTGAATCACTAGTAGTGGTGAGTCGAACTTTCATTAAATGAGTTGAGGGATCTTTGGTCATAGGTGCATAATAGTTCAGTGTAATTATTTTGTTATCTGAGTTGATTAATGAAAGAGTGAGTGAGTAGAGGACGTAGTGTTGAGGTTCCCTAGTGTTTTGAGTGATGACACAGGTTGCAAAGAACAGGGTACATTTGGTTTGCTGAATACAGTTGGTCTGAACAGCTGAGAAAACTATTCTTTTGGTCCATTGAAAGAAAGTGACATGTATTTGCTAACAAGTTATATGTTTAAATTTGTTTCTATGTGTTTAGCTACAGGTTTTCCAACTCTCTGAGCAAGGAAGGTCCTTCGAGTTAATCTCGTAAACATTCCAAGTTGAAAAGAAGATCAAGGGCAACCTTTGAAGATTGTTGAAGAATATGAATAATTAGTCTAGGTTTAAGACTAAGCTTTTATATTGATAAATGATAAGTATGCTGTATTTGCTTGATTTATTGATGGAATAAATTTTGACTTTACTTTAGATTGTTGAAGACAACAGACCAGTCTGGTTAGTTGGCTTATCAACCTACCAGTTTGGAAGAACAGTTCTACTGTTCTCACAACTCTGATCAACCTGTCGAGCAAGTAAAAGTTTTTGAAAGGACTTCCTAAAAAGAATTTTGGAAACTTCAAGGTGTATCTGAGTTAAGAGTATTTTACGTATGGGAATATTTGTCGTGATTTGTGCGAGTTAAGTATAACTATATTATCTTTATCTTGTTAAAATATATCTTGTAAACTTTCCTAAAATATGTTGTGGATCCTTTGGAAACAGAATATCTCACTATTATGGGTTCGACTATGCTACCAATGATTGGCGTTTTGCCTAATAATTTACAAGCTATACACTCTTAACATCGAATTTCTCTCCGAGCTTAAAGATTATATTTTTTTGAGAATAAAAAGTCCTTAGTTTTACATCAAGCTAGCATTACGAATCATTACGTGAGTGGCATAGTATTTGAATATTAATGAATCAGCTGGCATGACATCTTTCACTAAACCATTGTTGTAGAGAGTCTTTTGTAGGTAAGAGTCTTGTTAGGTTTTAGTTAGACACTTAGTAAGAAAGGCTTCTTTTGTTTTCCCTCAATGATTGGCTAGATTTAGTACTCTTGGATGTATCTATAGTGCACATAAATTTGTTGTTGATTCTCATTCGTATCATATTAAATGCATGAGTAGTAGGTGAGTAGAACTAAGTGCCAGAACAACGTTTTGCGTGACACTGTTGGGGTATGAACGATACAGCCTGTAACGGCGAACAAGCAGATGTCCAGCATATATGTTCTTGCCAAATACTCAAGTTTTGGAAAGAATTAATCAAGGATATCTCAACTGCTGCCAGTTGTGATATTTGTACAGTTCAAATGTCGACTTTTTGGCAAAATCGAGAGTAATGGATCTTTCATACCGGTTGCCATGTCTCATTCTGGTAATTTAGTTTTATGGGAAGTGGTGATTTCCCTCAACCTTCCGTGTCTTACTATTATAGACTTCCACGCCATCTCTCTTTCAATAACTTTCTCTTTTGATTCACGGTACGGGTATTATATATACATTTGCTTCCCCTTTTATTTTTATTTCATCTCTAATCATCCATCACATCAAGTGTCGAAGTGTCTTTGTTTCTCCTTCAGTTCATCATCTCGGTTTCTGTGCATTTGATTCGCGAAAATTAAACTATACAGGGAAGAAAGCATCAACTAGAAAGACTGGAAGGGTAAGAGAGGTACACTGCACAAAGTCGGAACCCATGTGTTCCATACTGAGCATCAAACAACACCATCAACAACACTTATCATAGTGGCTCTGCTTCCATACCCACTGTCCACTTCCATCCGAGCCGTGGTACTCAAACTCCACCACTTGCAAACTCCAATGACAACCCTTCGCATCACACCCAATCTCAGCCCACAGATTCCGATTATCTTTACCACCACACAAATGAACCACAATTTCTAACACCACGCGATCACAAAATCTCACCACCACATATGGGCCCAACCAATCTCTTCATACCCTAGCGCCTAACCTCGACTGAACGCAGTCTTACACCTCGGATCGAAAACCCTAGTCAAGGGAATCTAGACCTTGCTTTGGTTGAGATCATTTAAGGGGAACACAGGCGTTGCGCGTAAGACCTAGCTTGAAGTTCTTGAATTTAAATTTCTTAAAGCCTTCAGCCAAGCTTACTGAGGAAAGGGGTTGACGACGATGATGAGGATGATGTTTGTAGTTACTGGGTGAAGTCTTAGGTGGCTCCAATTTTGAAGAATGGTCGTTGGGAGGGCAACCAGAGCATTCTGGCTCAAAATCATTAGAAGGAAATGTGATGAAGCAGGAATAGTCTACTTGGTACCCCTAGGGGAACCAGAGGAAAGCCCTGTCTCGTTCTGCTAAAGGTAAAACCAGTTGCTTCTCTTTTCTTACTGTTTCAGTCTTTCTAAGGAAGAATGTAATGTCTGGTTGTGTTGTTGAGCCTGGGTTATTGGGATATTCCTTTGCATTGCTTGAAGTGAAACAGATTTTAGAGTTTCAAGGTTGGATAAGTTACATTCTGTTGTGGGAAAAGGGCATATTTGAAACCTGTTAAGATTTTATGATAATTTGTTTTCAATAATCTTGATGAGTTTGGTTAGACTGTTGAATGATAAAGATGTGAAAGTTCTATGGCTCGTGGCAAAATTATGAAGGTCTAGGATGGGTATTCTGGGGTACAGTCAGATGGTTGCCTACTGTTTCTGGTGTAAGGTCAAGATTGGAGTAATGAAGTTTTGTTTGGGAAGAATAATTAGACTAGGGAGGGGTTTAAAGTCCACTAGTTCTGAAGGAACCTGTAATGAGGGTCTTGCATTCTATCTGCAGTAAGGTGTGATTTCGAAAACAACAGGGTAGGAGGTTCAGTTATAATTATGGACATGGTTTTTAATGTACCTCATGTGAAAAACGTCAAGATAAACCTGCCTTACCCTAATGATGGAGCATATGATGGCCTGCAAAACCTCACCCTCACACTCTTTAGCCTAATGGATCCCCTTATACTTTGGGATTCCATAAAGAGGATTGTCCTTGGATGGAGACCACTTGTTCCCGGCTCAAAATTCTTCTATGAAAATTCTGCGCCAGAAGGATTGGATATCCATGATGACAAGCTGTGCTTTGCTGGTTCAAACTCCGTTAAGAAAGCTCTGCCCCTGCCACTTAAAAAGGAAAGGTGGAGGAGACCAGTACAACTACTGATTCTACCCCATACTGTTCTAAAATAAGAAGAAGCAGGACTAGACACTCTCTCAATTGGTGTCTTAAGTTGCCATGGCTTGACCACATCCTTCACAGAGGAGGCAAGGGAGTTTATAGGAAAGCTGAATGAGACTAGAGATGGGTTGCTAAATTGAAAGTTGACAGCAGAACAGGGAGTCACTGGTACTGAGTAGAGGTTGGAGACCCCACTCCAACTGCGGCTACTGTTGCTTTCTACTGCTGGACAACATCTACTGCTGCTCTGGTCATCGCTCTTGAGTTAAGGGACCAGTTGAGAACAGTCTGAGGAATGAATGAGGAGGATCGGACCTGAGGAATCTTGCCACTCCTCTGCTGATGGAAGCCAGGGAGGAAGAAGAAGAGGATGATGCTGAGGGATGAAGGATGCTGATTGCCGATGATTCCTGATGCTTCTTGAGGACGACGCGAGATGGAGGATGAAGAGGTACGATGATGTGAATGATGATCTGTTTCTAGCATTCTGTTCCCCTCCCTATCTATTGAACTGTTTTGGATCTGTTTCCTTAACATTTTACAAGACATTTCTTTGATTAATTTGGTTTCGATTAACTCTGCTGAACTATTTTGCTCTGCCTGTTTGCTTTTTTTGGGATTGTTGATGTGACATTGAATGGCTTTAGCAGATATTTGATTATTGAATTAGTGGTATGCACTGTTTGGATGAAAACAAATAATTTGTGCATGCCTTGCTATCCTTGAGTTTCTTTATAATGATGCCAAAAGGGGGAGGGAAAAATGGTAAGAAAGTTCTTGGAAGCCTTAAGCTCTTAGCTGTAGATTGAGTCATAGTAATAGTTGTTAGTTAATTAGTTTTCTTACTCTATAGGAACATAACCAAGTTAGTTGGTTGTTTTCTTAGAAGAGACGAAAAAATAAAAAATTGGAAATTTGAAAAAGTCCAATAGTCTCATTCATGGTTGAGCGTTACTGTATATTAATTGTTGTTTGGCATGAACTCTTCACCAGGGTTTCATCATCAAAAAGGGGGATTTTGTTGAGTTCCTTTAGTTTTGAGTGTGTAACAAAACTGTTGCTATAAGAACAGGTAATTGGTTTTGCTGATTACAGTTGGTCAGAACAGCCTGCGCATAAAACTAGTTCTTGGTCACTTCACTACTACAAAATTATCGCATAGAGAACATACAAGAGGACTGGTGATACCCAAAAGAAACCGGGCTCTATTATTCATTTAAAAGACCGTTGGCCACATCACATCTGTTAACTATGGTCCCTGGCTGGCGACCTCACAGTAAAGAGACCGATGTCAGACAACTGGCTCTTAGCTCGCAATTATTAAATAATCTTGAACTATGAATTATCTTACTAGTTGTTCTAGCCCATTTACCCGTATATTAATTATAAGTAATTTGTATATGGTTCTAGATCTTCCTCTCCCCTCTCATTTATTAAAAATCACGAAACATCTCTTCTTCTCTTCTCTTCTCCTTTTCTCCGTGCTCCCTTGTCTCGCTTCCCTTCTCCTGTACAAAAAAAAAAACTTCACTCCTCTCTTCTCTCTCCACCTCGTCACATTCTACAATCCCCCTTTTACCATCCAACAACCCACATTTATCTCTAGTTCCTTTAGATCTTTTTTGTTGCCCTCATTTATTCAAAGCTCTCGATATATGCTACCAGTTGCTCGATTTTCTTCACACTTCAATTTTGTCCTGAATTTTCATCTCTGTTTTCTGTTAACATTGCATAGCTATCCTCATATTTCAAAGAAATTTCAACTGGATAATTTATATATTGTCATATTTCTATTATTATTTGTAGAATTTTCGTTGGATTTTCTTCGATTATTCTTTGATTTTCTATTTTCTTCTTTGAGTTTTTTCGATGTTTTATTTTGTGATCTGAGTTTCTTTATCCAATTTTTCGCAATCCCAACAACGCAACGGCCTTACATCGCTCCCCCGATTGTTCACTCGTAAGTTGCCGACCTTCTAGATCTTTTTCGTTTTTTCGTTTCTTTGATTGTTCGTTGATTTACTATTTTGTGGTTTTTTGATTTGGATTTGATTTTTCGTTTTTGTTCATTGGTAAATTCTAGATCTTTATTTTTTTTTCGTTTTCTGGTTTTTGATTTTTCGGTTTCTGTTTTCATTGGGGTTTTTTTTTCTTGATTTTTCGATTTCGTTTTGATTGTTTCGTATTTTTAGAATTTTCATTTTTTTTAAATCTTATTTTTCTTACATTTTTTTTAATTATTGAAAAGGTTTGTGTTTTCATGGATTTGTTAGTTTTTTTTTCTTGAATTTTTTGGTTCTGTTTTTGGCCATTTCCTGTTTTGTATACCTTTTGATTGATTTTGGTTCCTGAATTTTTTGGTTTATAACAATTTTTAATTCCTTTTTCCCATTTATATTTCTGTATGCTTTTGCTTTTTTTAAGATCTCTAAAACTGATTTTTTTCTATAGATCCTAAATACGTGATTTTTTGTTTCCATTTTTTTCTTAAATCTTTTTTTCTAATACCTTCTCTTTTTCTTAAATTACTATTAAGAAGTAGGAGTTTTTGTTGGCATATTTTCATTGGTCGTGTTTGTTTTTTTTTTTCTGAATTTATCGTTCTATTTTGCCATTTCCTGATACGTTCGATTCATCATTGAGATTTCGATTTTTCTTTAATTGTTGCTTTTTAAGAATAACTAAATCATTTTTATTGTTTTTGCCCAGGTTAGAAACATAGTTATTGGGATATGAAGTTTTAAACCACCTCAAAACAAAGATCAAATTTTTATGAGGGAATTTCAACCAGTCGGCTGTAATATTGGATTTTGGACATATTATAAAGTCTATAATTGTTATTTGAGTGATTAGTGTAAATTGGTTTTATTCAAACTTATAATACTGCTATTAATTGATTTGTATCATTGTATGTATTGCTTTGAATTCTAGTTATTACTTTAATGCACTACAAGAAAAAGGTGCGGCCTTTAGCGAATCTTGAATTTATGCAGACTGATACAAAATAGTATGTCGCACAAAAACTAGTTTACGCGACTAAAGGGCAGAACCTGTAGTTGCAATTGCAATCAAAAAAACTAGGTTGGTTGCTTATCGTAGTCGCCAAATTGTCTTTTTTTTGCGGGCCATAACCTCTTTTCCTTTCTTGATGTTATGCGACTAACTTGGTAGGTCGTACCACTAGTTAAAATTTTTGTTGCTATTTATAATTCTATTAGCGACTAGCATCTTTTTTACATTAGAAACTATCGAATACTAACAGTACTTGCTAGAGAATTGCAGACTACCTTTTCGTACCTATACGACTATCTTAATTAGTCGCTAGGCAGTTTTGTTTTTACTTTTTAAGTTTACTCCGGCCTCGCCGTCCTAACCTGTCTCTCTGTTATCTCCTTCATGTCGAATAATCCCATGTCCATCGTTTGCTCCATGGGCCCGTACCTTCTTCCTAGCTCCAGGCCTGTTGCCTATCTTTTGACACCCTGTCAACCTCAACCGCAAAACCTCCAATAGCTGCCTTGGTTTTTTCAAAAATAACCTTGTTCCATTCAAGTCATTTCTGGACCCACCCTCTTCTCTCTTTCTTTCTATCTGTTTGATGCGTTGCTGCGATGCTGTGCTTTTAGTCCAAATCGAACACCTCCATTGTTGTAGCATCTGGTTGTTTTCCTTAATTCCTTGTTTAGGTTTCAGTCTTATAAGGTATTCTTCTTTTCTAGCTCTCCTCTTTTTCTTACATTTTGTTTAGAATTGTTACTGCATTATAATTTTTTGTTTGAAATCCTGAGTTTTGTGGATTTTTGTTCAGATTGTGTTCTATTTGTTTGCTGTGGTGTGATTTGGGACAGTTATAGGTGATTTGTTGATTGAATGGTTTTTGGGCCTGAATTGGTCGTTGGTGTTTTATTGGTGTCTGCCTCAAATTCTCAATTTTTTTTACTCAATTACATTAAAGCCAAACACTACTTTAATTTAGGATTTACGTTTACCTTTTTGGTTTGTTTGATACATGAATTCTCGATCAAATTGGTGACTCGCTAGTTATCGGCGAAGGCGTAAAGGCCCAGAGTCGAGGGTCTACATTCCTGGGGCTGACTTTGAGGAGGGATAAAAAAGGAATCTCTTATTCAATCAAGGATGTCATGTTAATCCTGAATTTATGCCAAACTTATCAGCCTCCTGTTTTCCCTAATTGATCATAGATCTCTCTCTGAATTCACTTACTTTTTTTATGTTCGATTTAGCCAAAATATATAACCTTGTTTGTTTGGGATAAATGGAAGATTTCTTCTGGAGTGCTCTTATAGTTAGCTCTTATGTAGAACAACTGCTCCTTAGTTACTTGTTTTATTATAATACTTCATGAGTTGAAGACGTAATTTGCTACATCGATTCGAGCATTAAGTGTTTCGAACTGCTTCTGGTGATGTGTAGCATTTGGGATAGTCCTTCTCAGTGAATATGCAGGCTAATGTTGGGGTTTAATCTGGTTGTTGTGACTTGTCTAATCAATATGGGGGTGGTTTTTAGTACCATGCAATTTGGGTTTATGATTTTATAGGATGCATATAGGCTATATTTTTTTTTTAAAGAAAGATTCTATTTTATGAACACTTATTAAACGTCATTTTCTTTTCCTTGGATGTGATAAGGGGTTATTGAGTTTTAAGGATGCAATATGTAACATAGTTTATTATGAGAGTTTTTTCTCTTCATGGCTTGATAAATTCTGTGAGTTTGTAATATATACATGGTCATAATCACTTGTAGAGTCATAATATAGATCACAAGGAGCCCTTGCTACTTGATTCTCGTAAACTCTCCAATCCGAGCTTCAACTGGAATTCCTTACTGGGATGTCACTACACTCTTATAATCTGGAATAAAATTTTGTCTAGCTTGGTTGTCGAAGGCTTATTTAAGAATGGAGGATAGTTCTGCAGGAAGCCTGTCTTAACTTTCTTTACAGACAAGTTATTGGAGCTCTCCTGATGTTTCGTCTACTGCCACAATGTTTTCACCGAGTGTACCCTGTTGCTTTCTGTCCCAACTTGGTCAACAGTAATAGTTCTGCATAAGAATTGACGACTGTTGTAACTTTTCTATGGCTAATAAGAGCTCTGCTATTTTACATGTGTTTGGCCATTACTTTCATGGAAATCGAGTATGAGTGTGTCTTAGTGATGACTTTAGTTCGTGTTCTATGGCAGTATCATCCTCAGAGCCTGTCCTAACATTGGGCGGGACATGACTATAAAATTTTCGTCTTCAGACGCCCTGTTGTCAGTTGACTGGGATGTCGAGTACTTAACCTTTACAGTGAGCTTCGTCAGGTTAGTGAACTAGATTTCAAAATATTAAATAAATTGAAACAATCCTTTGTTTCCTAAAAAACTTCTGCTTAGTATAATTAATTTTAGTCATTTGAAATGGGTGATTCGTTAGTTGATTTATTTAGAATGCCCCCCCTCCCACCAGGGCGGCGCCACACACACACACCCCGTTGTTATGAAGCCATATATCTTCAATATAATATTAGTTACCTATGTGAGACAGAGGTCACCAGGACAGTTGTCATGAGACTTAATTACTTAGTAAAATGATGTAGATACATGTAGACAAATTTCTTCTTGTTATCTGTTTGTAGTGTTTTGTTTCTTAGAGTTAAATCTAGTGTCATTTGTGCTAGATGATGGTGTTCCACGTTCCAGCCTATCAATGTTTTTTGATTATACATTTCATATCCACATTTTTTCTCAATTGTAGTATTGACAATATTAGCACCTTACCATGAAGATTATATATCATTTGTTTGGTCTGATGGATATATTTTTGTGCAGGTTGGAATCGTGCACTCATTGCTCTCTTCATTCTGTAAGACTGGACATCTTTCATTTGTTTCACAGAACAGATTGGCGAGCATGGATGTGTTTGTGAAAACCTCTCACTTATTCCAAATCTCTTTTACTATGAATTAAACACTCAACCAAGCCATTATATCACTTTGTCATTAATCATAATCATGATAATTAACAGTTATATCACTTGTTCCATTGATTCTACTTCCTGCAACTTCTGCATTTCCAAGAATCTACCAATCTCTAGAACTTATAAGTAGTTGCCCCACCATTCTTTGGCCACTTGTGATACTTGCCTGATTTGCTCTAGTGGCAATTAATAATCAGCTCCAATGTTAATGATTACGCCTAATAATGTTGTCGGGTGCTTATTCCTTATATTCAGGATTCTTTCAAAATGTTTACTGCCACCTTTTTGAGTTTTGCTTATAAGAATGATTACACCATATTATTCCATGTAAGATGCATCTGGAGTGTTCTAGACACCTGAAGAAAAGTCATGTGACACATTTACACAGTATTTCGATATTGGAAGCCCCTTATGCCCAATAGCCTCGTGGAATCTCCAGAGGAAAGTTCGGCCTATTTGGTACTCCTGTCTAACCTGAGCAAAGAGAAAAAGGTTATTCCACAATTTATCTAGCTCTTTTACTCCTTTTGTAATTAGTGCCGATTATTTTGTGAGCCTATGTTGCTTGTCTTACCTCCTATTAAGTCTTTAGAAATTGATGGTCTTCACCTTGATTAAGTTGCTGTTTATATAATATTAATGGAACTCTCCAAAAAGTAGTCCCTTGGGATGGGGCCAAAGGTGGCTTTATAAGATGATTGTATTTTACTTCTTGGCTTTGTTTGTCTTTTCAGAGTGTTCTTATACGATATGGTCCTTGGTTTCAAATTTTTCCATTTTGGGTCATGATTGTAATACTCTCTTTTTGAACTTTTATGTAGTAGGAAGTTTGCTAGTCTTAAGAAGTGACGCTAATTAGTCAGGTGGATCTTGAGTTTAGAATCATGTTTTACGATTATTATCCACCACGTAGGACTATCAGTAATGAAGTGTGTAAACAAGTTTTTTCTGCTAGAATTCTGCAACCATGTAGTCGTTGAGTCTCCCTGTTGTAGTGGGCATCCAAAATACGAGGCTCAAACAGGCATAGTCTGCAGTGGTATGAAACCCAATGCAGAATGCACTCACTGCTAGCTAGTTTCGGCAGAGAACACCGGCAATATCTCGAGATGAGCCAAAAATTTATCAATCTATCGGAAGGTTTTATTGTATGTAGTTTGAAAGCAACTTAAGTTTATAGCTAGAGAGCTTCATTTGTAATTGTAATACTTGTAACTAGGTCCGTATTATTAGAACGATGGCAGGGATTTGTAAGTGTTTTGTATGAATAATAGCGCACAATTTATGTCTCGTTTTTTATCAATTTATCGCGAGGATTCATATTATATAGCGACGGTACCCACAACGACTACATCATGCACCCTAATGGTGAAACTCCGAGCCCCTATATGTCATTTAATTTTGATGTCAGAAACTTGGTCCTCTTTGAGCTTGTTTTTATTAAACCTTCAGTTGCACCTCAAACTTAATGTTATGCACCAAAGAAAGGAGTCTTGTAGAGTCTTTATATTGTTAAATTAGTTGTCATTTTTTAGTCCGCCTAATTTGCTTTATTCCAGCTCGACCCGCAACACATTGTGAGTATCCGACAAAGTAGAAAATATGATAGCTGATTCATAGATAACGTCACGTAAATACAATTCAAGTACATTTAGGCTCAAAGTACTCACATTAAAATTCATTAATGAAATAGGACCATGAACTGACAAACATCACTCCTTGAGATAATCGGCCCCAACTACTTCCCAAGTGTGAATTTAGTCGCGCCCATTAAAACATCTGCTCTTGCTCCACAAATTTACTCCAAACATAGAGTCTGTCTCTAACTCCAGTATTAATTGTCGCCACTCTCAAAGCCTCTTGTCGCCACGCTA
>SNQN01006253.1:14911-31053 GCA_008642245.1 Bassia scoparia | reverse complement strand
AAGTTAAGAAATATTATTAGTAAGTTAATTACAATATCAACATAATACAAGTAATATGTACAATAACATTTCAATTTTGGTTTACTGTATGATTTTGAAGCTTAGACCGTCTAGCATAACTAGTCCACTTATATTCACCACGGTGAGTCCTACACCTAAACGAACCCGGGTGGCTCGTAGGTGAACACACACATTGTCCCTCCCTCCCACCGCCATCGTTGTTACTTTTAGCCACCTCAAGTCGCACAGCTACCTCCACCGCCATCTCTGGCAACCGCCATGAACCACGGCTAGCTTGGTGACCAAGAAAACTGTCGGACACGACAATTGGATGACACATTGTAGCTTATATTATTCTGTGTATTTGATGAGGAATTGAATTATTGACAAGCTAATTTATAGCAATGCTAATAAAGTAATAAACTTGGCTATATCATGCAATAAATCCAATAATGTTATAGAAACCTAGAAGATTACGTTGTCTTAAAAGGTTGAGTTCAAGTAGAAGTTATTTTTTTGCATTTTGTGTGGAGGTGATAGAGTCCCAATAGTTTTGGCTTTGGCAAAATTTGTGTGCCATATGATGTGGGTGATAAACACTTGGCCAATAATATAGCTAGGTTTTATCCTACTCCATAGTATATAACTATACTAGTTTTTATGTGGACGCGATGCGTGCTTAGACGTATAAAAATTGTAATATTTCATTAAAAATGATTATATATAATGTATTCAATGAAAATGTTTATAACTAATTAGCAATACAATTTATCTGAATTGTAATTAGTTTATAAATAAATGTAACATGAAATTCAATATTATACCATATGTTTTTCAATTCAATCTGGACTAATGTTCATTGATTTAGCTTTTGTACTAATTAAGTCACATAATAAATGAAGTTTCGATTTTAAATCTCATAATAAGTAAAAGGGTAGTTTAGGCACATCAATTCAAAAAAATTTAAAATTCATTAAGGTTATAAAGGTCATTTAAGAGGGGGACACCATCTTCCTCCCCCCTTCCCTTATATATAACTATATATGGTAGCGGTCACTAATAATAATCGTGAAATTATTTGAGGGGTGATTAATCAATAGGTGCGATTTATAAATTGCAATCACCTTTTTTGGTCAATTTATTTGTTATCGTTGTCAAAATGGTGGTTTTTTTGGTCAATAATTTTTCCATCTTTTTTACAATTTTTGGGATCACTTTCTGATTTTGTCAACAACCCACATGCTTCTAGGAAACTTGGTGCTAACTGATTGATTAATGCTTGATTTTTGTGTTTTTTTTTTTTTACAAAACTGAATGAAAAAAATTTTGAAAAAGGTAACTACGATTTACAAATCGCAGCTATATCAAGGAAGTGTTTCTCGAAATTATTTTGGACATACATAAGGGTAACATGTCCTAAGTCCTAACAAGGATCACTTCATATGTTTAGGTTACAAGATAGAAAAAAGATTGCAAACGATATTCATAATTTTAAGAGCTATATATAATTCCATTATTCTATGACACACGTTTATAGAAAAGTAGTAGATTATTGAGCCCAAAATACCATGGGATGGTTGTTGGGTGACATCGAAAGCCCAACACTTCTTTGGATCGGATGCAAAAGAGGGGCACTCGGCCTTATGGAATGGCACAAGTCCATTGTGATTGGAAAAAAAAAATCTCCTATCTCATAAAAATGTGTTTCATTTGTATTCCATTCATTTCAATTGATTCATAAAATGTTTTTGTTTTTATTTTTAAAATTTGAAAAGTGATTATTATAATTATTACAACCAATTAAATTAAGTGAAATACAAATGTGACACAATTTATGGGACGGAAGAATTGAAACCATTGTGATCGGGCAAGGGATAAATAATGATTGGGCTAGCGAACGAATTGTAGAGCAATGCTAATGTATGAACGAGTAAATGAATTATGTGGGGATAAATGAAGATTTACAGGTGCCCGAATGTAATTCACCAACGTTTAATCGAAATATTTTTTGTATTCCTAAACTAGTTAAATTTTTCATAGAAGGCGACAATCTAATGGTTATTAATAATTTGGAGGGTTCTTTCCCTAGCCCGTGGTCCATTTAGTTACTCATGGATGATGTTGTTGCTCTGCTTAGTTCTTTTGATTAGTGTATGAGTCACATCATGTTTACCGCGAAGCTAACAGATACGCAGATTATTTGACCTCTCTCGACGATTATGCTTCCACCCACCAAGATATATATTGACCCTTTTATTGATGCTAAATTTACTTTTTATTTATCTTCGATCACTTAAATTATAGTCTCGAGGGAAGACTGTCCTAGTCGCTTATCACTTGTTTACTTTACTTGATTTACAGTATTCATAAGACAACATTATCTTATTATACACTCATGTACACACACTAGATCATCAATAGAAGAATCCATTCCAATTCCACATAATTTAATACAAAACTTGTGATTTAGTCTCATTTAGCAAGCTAAGTTGCTATAGTTGGAAGTTGACAGTTAAGACATGATAACATTTCCTTGACAAGTATGACACACAACTTAACTACCCAATCCTGCCAACTCATCATATCAGTCAAATTAACAGCAACATTTATCATACAACATATAGTACAACTTCAGCACCATCTTTTGGAATTTGGACTTAGCCTTACACCAAACTTCTTAGCTTCTTCCTTCTATTACATTGCATTTTTACTCACTAATATATCCTTTATTCCTTACCATATTGTTCTATGTCACACTCTTTCATTATTCCGTGAAAAATTGGCCTAATAATGAACAACAAAAAGTGGGCATCATCATCAACAATCTCTAACAACAACAATAACCCCCAAACCATTTATCTGCTCAAGAGCTTCTCAGAGCACCCTTATGGCCGGTTCGGGACACGTCGTTACGACGAGTCCATCGGGGCTACAACAACAAGATCATCATCGGCACCTTCTTCTTCGCCAGCAGCACCATCATCTTCCTCCTCCGGATCAGTCAATAATATAATGCAGGTATTTTTAAGGAAGCTAAGAAAAAAYTTTAGGAAAGAGAAGAAAGTGTTTGGTTCAAACCGTGTTATAGTGCCTTATAACTATTATACATATGCCAAAAATTTTGAAGATAAAGATTCAGCCTTGGCTGAGCCTGATATATTTGCTAGATCATTCTCTTCTCGGTTCGTKGCCTCGCCTGGAATGCTTAAAAGAGTGCAATCTGTAAGATGAAAATGGAGATTATAGCTTTGCATTGTTAAATTAAGGTTGTTTTGTACGTACAAAAAAATTAGTTTAGCATGATTTATTTTTTTCCCTGTTTTTTTTTCTTTTTTCTTTTTTTTTTTTTATCATGAGCACCATTACAAGTTTTAGTGTTCTTGATTAGGGGTTGTAGTATTATACTATATGATCTAAAAAATACATATTTTCATGCACTAGTATATTATTATGATTTCATGTATATTTGATCAATCTTCTATATATTGTGCTTTTAATTTGTACATTCATCTGAGTTGTATATATATTTATTCAATGGATCAATAACATTACATATATTGATCTATACAATATTACGATACGATTGTAATAAAAACAATATTGAGCGATAATCAATAAGATTGAAATTGAAGTTACYAGTTTTGTTTCTTTAGCTTTCAAATTGTCAAAAGYCATGTCACACATACAGCAAGGCCGTCAAAGAAAGTGTTAATTTTATGTGCGCGAGTGTGGYAGAGAAGAATCGAACATGTAACCTATGTACTCGYTATTATGGTACACAAGTCTTCAATCGGTCCATCCTTATCACTAGGGCTGTCAAAGGAAGTGTTCTTAGCTTATACGACTAATTTTCATGACATATAATATATTTTGTTTATATTGATATAAGACAAGATGATATATATGCATTGTTTTGTTTAAAATAATGTTGTATGATAGAGAAGTTCAATATCTCATSAATTCAAGAAATTATTGAGTGCAAGACATTATGTACTTAATTTTATTGATTTAATTAATTAGTTTAAATTAAGTTGATTACAGAAAGTATAGTTGTCATTAGAAAAGTACAGATTCATCATTTTGCCAGAAGGCAATCAAGGATTCATTGAAGTGGTTGAGTGTTGGGGATTACCAAATGAATATATAACAATAACCAAGGTCAAACAACTTAATAAGGGTATAAATGTGGGTGAAAGTTGGACATTTAAATATATAAATTTCCTCTTGAATATGACATATTAGTATAATTTTGATTGATATTAGCATATGATGTATTGTACGGGTACAAATCGTCCGTTCCATAAATTATGTTCCTTTCGCGTTTCACCTATTTTGATTTATTGWAATAATTACAATAATTTACTTTTCAAATTTTAGAAGTAAAAATTACTATATATTTAAATTAATATGGGAATGGCGCCTTTCACTGATGGTGTTGCTTTAGGATACCTAATGCAACACTTTTTTTTTAAATGTTGAATAGTGCTTGCATTAGATCAAAATGTTGCAATAGATTAAAGTGTTGCAAATAACTATTGCAATACATTAAGCCGTTGCAAATAAGTGTTGCAATATACTTACATGTTGCATATAACTATTGCATAATKAAAAAYTGTTGCAAATAAGTGTTARATTTTCATTTTAATGTAGTAGTGATAGTATGATGATACATGATAGCGCTTTAAAATACCATATTTCTTTTTAATCAAAATTTGTCAAATTATCATCAATTTTTGGTGATCAATAAAGTCAACTCATTAGTATATACTATATAGTTTAATTTCACTAATCCCGGCTCGACCACCATTTTTTTTTTATTTTTTTGCCCAAAAAAAATATCTTTTGAAATCCAAAATAAACCATGACAACATTTAATTTACTAAAACTTGGCAGCAACAATATTCAACCATTTTGATAAATAAACTTCTAAAAAGCATCCACATGCTCAATTTGAAGAAAAAAATGCATAAGAAATCGAGTAAATTAAACGTKTGAAATATTTACATTTTCACATAAAATTTTGATAAGAGAAAATATAATATTCATGTTGCACGTATACATATATCCCGTATTTCACAATATTTATATTTTAATTTGATGCTATCTCACAAATAAATATACACTCCGTACTTTATATAAACAAAGGTGATACATCGTATTTAACAATTTTTTCGATTTCGAATTCTATAGTCAACAACAATCATAAAGGTGATCACCCACACATTAGAAATTTAGAATTCTCAATGAAACCAAAGAACATTTGGATGATAATATATTATTGAGGRATCAACTATCAGTATTTAATTTCCATGGATTAAATTAGTCAATAAAAACATCTGTTGCCACTTGTTTTATGAAGTGGTAATATATATTGATGACATTATAGTTATAGAATTGGCTCACAGTATTTGACAACATTTTAAACAGACAAGACWTCAACCCTAAAATTATTCTTGTAAATTGTAACCATTGACATATTTGACAACCATCAAAATTTTGACAATTATTCCCTTCYTTTGGAAATAGTTTTCACACATGAACTCAACTCACAACAATTTTTTTTTTTAAATCGTAAATATACCGTACTCGTTTATTATAAAACGAATTTGAATTATGACTTAATAAGTGGGGTCATCATTTTCTTTCATTTGTAGTTTTGTACGGAGTACCTTGTTTAGTCTCACCTCTCATATATATCTCATCCAATTGTTTCATTTCTCAAAATTTTATTAAGACCCCGTTTATTATAGAACGAATTTAAAGTTAAATTACAAAATATGAACAATATAGTTAAATGTAAACTACGGAGTACCAAATATCAAATTCTGTAGTTTAAAAAAAAATATATAATAACAATTTTCAGTCGTACATGCATCGCACAAGATATAAGACTAGTTGTATWTATAAATCATCAAAAGGTAATGCAATTAGTGTATCAGCTATTCTCAAATAAATTTACATATACAACACTCAGAACAACTACTAAATACAATCGAAAAATTGATCCTAGGTTGAGCCCAAGAGCACATGTTCAAAGGCTATTTACAAGCACTCGAAATTACATTGAATACTCATTTACAAAGGAACTAAATCATGATTAATGAAGACATGCTAAATGTACAATCAAATCAGAAAAAAAAAATGTTGCAATAACCCAACTGATCAAAGCTTCACCAAACTAAATTCGCGTTACCAAGGAGAGGAAGCAGATCACAGTCACCACGTAAACACTGAAATCGATAAACACAGCACGGACTGTCTGGTGAGCCACAAGGCCTCCCTCTAACATCTTCTCTGCTCGATCCCAGTTAACTCCGCCTCCCTTTGAAACCATTGTGTCTTCTTCCGAGCTTCTAGATCTTCGTTGTCTTTCTAAGAGAAGGTATGCAATTAGGACAGTGATCTCAGTTATAATGATCATATAGACTGGCCTCAAAGCAATGATGCTCTTTGAGTTCACAATGTTTATTCCAAGTAGAGGATAATCAACGTATGATATAACCACTAGTAAWGCTATTGATACAGAYCAGATGACACGGGTGRTCTCTGAGGCTATGATGCTTGAACTTAGTTCCTTTGCGCTGAACAAAYGAGGTCMATGAGGTACTAGTTTTGGACTCGAGTSTTTGTCTTTMTTAGGAATGTTTGCTTCAATAATGGAAGCAACTCGCMGTTCTTCTCCCWTTTTCGAAGCATCTTTCCTCYAAGAGTCCCCAATWGTATCYTCTTCTGTAATGACAGACCCATCAATATTATCAATCATATGATTCCGAATGCCTGCAATTTCAGAACACTTCAGTACACATGRTCAATGGACTGTAAGTTCGATAGATTTAACGTATCAGATCAAACAAACGAGATACATATCAAGAAAATTAATCAGCATTGAAGCATACATTGCCATTGTGGTTAGAAGAAAAGGCATTAACCAAAGATTGTCAAACAGAAAGATGCAGAAGGTCAGCAAACAGACTGATGTCCATAGAATGGCATAAACAGCAGCAACGACAGGGTTTTCTAAGCCAGCGTATGAAATTCAACAAAGAGGTAAAGTCTTTAACCCTTCAGATCATCAATCGATTCCATACTCGGTTTCTCACAACTCTCTCTCGTCTTTATTCCCAAATTAAGTCTTACAATATAGGCCTTGTTCCTTTCACCAAAAGGAAATAAATTGAAACAAAGAGGCCGCGAGTTAGAGCTTTGATCATACAGAAAACCCCTTCAATGTACACAATCAAATGCGTTTAAAAGTTCTTAACACCTAATTAAAACTAAAGGGAAATGTATACACTACTATACAGATCAATGTGACAATTTACTACAATTTATACAAAGTACTCGTTGGGTTCGAAAGGGCTGTCAATTGGGGCCAATTGTTTGGATTCAAGTTTTGAATCAGGTTAGATTATGTTCAAAATTTGCCAAAAGATTATCTGCAAAACACATTAACACAATTACACAAACATCCTGTAATACAGTAGCATAATCTGCAATTCTGCACATACAAGAGATTTACAAATCAATTGAATTCCAATCGAAATCACTATTACAACTCGATTGAAATTGGACGCTTAATGTTGTTTTGGTGCTGAAGTTCCCATTGATTTCAAGTTTTCAACTATGATACATCATTCTTCTTCTTTGGCAAGCAATGTTTTTTCAGCAATAATTGAATATATAGTAACTTCTCTTACATGATGAATTTTTCTCTCATTAATTAGCTCCCATATACAAGAGAATATAATCATGTGTTCCAAAATTCGCAAAATGAAAACCCAATTAACACTGAGCAATATAAGAGAAATTAAATTCAGAAAAGCTGTTCTTAAGATCAGAGACAAATTGACAATGATGTGCTTAAAAGATAAGAACTTTAAATCAAAGGAYCTAATTTGTACCAGAAATTGATGATAAAACCCAGAAAACGAAACTTTATTCACAAGACTAACACCCAAAATTAGCAATGATCGATCAATGGAATCAAACTAACTGRTCTAATAATCAAAGGTCAATAACAAAGCATAACATCAGAAATAAAAGGAAGAAATAAAAATGAGTAAAAGATTACCGTTGAGATGATGATTGAAAGGATCAATGTTGGTAGTTGCAGCTTCATCCATTAATGAGAATGTTGGTCTGAAAACTCTGAATTATGGGCAAGACTTGGAGTTGAGAGTTGAGCCGATGACATGGTAAACGATCGATCTTCCCTCCAATAAATGCAAAAAACTCAGCATTACAAATTGGTTTTTACAATACATGTACGGCCGTACGGGTGGACAACTGGGCATGGGCATGGCCCGTGCCGAGATGGCCTCGTGCTTTGGTGGGTGGTATACAGGTCAAGTTAAGAACAAGTCGTGCTAGGTTTTTATCAAGTTTCTAAAAAATTAGGCTCATGCACAACATAGTTTATGTGTCACGTCGTGCTTTGTGTCACAATTATATTTCGTAGTTCTTATATTTTATGGATTTTTCTCTAAAATAAGTGTGATCACGTACAAACCGATTTATACTTTCATGCTGGACTTGTGCTGAAGTTTCAAAATATTTGACAACGTGCTCGTGTTGGGTCAAGCTAAACTCGTATCGTGCCTAACTAGCTCTAACTACACGTTTATACATTTTGAAATCATTATATGAGTACGCTTCGTGTTGAATTTGTTTATTATGTTCCCGGGACCACAATAGATTTGTGTATTTGAGCTTACATGTTTATTGGGCTTCATTATTTGAGTATGTGGATATCACAGTAATTTTTATTCGTCCAAGGAATATGGGCATTGACCTGTATAGGTAGGTGGAAAGAAATTAGCCCAACTCGGTAAATGAAGCCCAAACAAGCAGGCTGAGGTAGTCCAAAGTTTGAGTTTGGCCATGATTTATCAAAATCAAACTACGAAGTACTAGTGTACTACGAAGTACTAGTGTACTACTTTGTCATAACTCTAGTGTTTTGTTCTTCCTCCGTAACAAAAAAAAAAAAAAAAATGGCAACAAATGAGATTTCATGTATTTTAAGGAAGTGATTTAAAAATGTAAATGACAAAATTACTAAAAAATATTTTATCATGATAAGTGATACTCTCATTTTTCATTGTATTAAAATATTTTTGACTAATTTGCTCGTTTATATTGTTAAATCGCTTCTTAGAAATGCGTAAAATCTCATTTGTTACATATTTTTTTATTACGGAGGAAGTAATTTATTTAACCTCAAAATTTTAACCTTGCTATATGTTACTTATCTTATGATTGTAATGAATCTCTTTTGTTTGACTAGTGTGGCTCTATCAAATGTAGGATAGGAGTAGAGTGGATACTTACATTGTTAAAACCAAAAATGGTGCGAATAATTTGTAACTTCTAAAAATGAAAAGTTGTACAAAGTAAAGAAAATACAAAAAGTTTTATGTTTTCTTCATTTTTTTTGCCCCTCTTCTCATTGAAGTAAGAATAAATTTGGTTGTGACGGTTAAATTGCACTAATATTTTGGGAAGGTCTACCTTTGTATATGTGGAAGCTTATTAAATTGCCAAAATTTTCATGTTTAATTAAACATATTTTACAGTAAAATTTTACTTTTGCATGCAATCGACCAGGTAAGTTTTTTTTTTTTTTTATCAAATATGTAATGTATTTTCGAAGGCATCTTAATAGTCAACAAATGAGAGAAGTTATTTAAGGTATATAATTTAATTTTTTGATCAATGATTTGAGCACGTCGAATTCGTACGACAAAATCTAAAGAAAACCAACTTTTCTTATGTCTATAAATTCAATTGTCGTATGATTCTTAAAAATATTAAATGAAAAATACTTTTTTTTGTTGTTCTCGATCATTCAAATCTTATTATTATATTCCTTATAATTTGGTGACTTCTAAATAAACTTGTTGTTTACTTCATACGAAGTAGATCAGTGAAAATGTATATATCGCATTTTTACAACAAAAAACATGTATGAAAGTCACGAGGAATAAAAATTACAATTACGAGTACATAATAAAATCAAATATTTTTTCAACATTAAACATTTGTATGTCATTATATTTTTGTATCATTAAATTCTACTTTTTAATCTTTAAGCATTGCATCGATTATTTCTACTTTAATTTCCTTATATATTATTTTCGTTGCTTCTAATTACTTATTAAAATAAAAATAATTCTTTGTGATGCATTTTTAATCAAAAAGGTATATATATATATTTTTAAAAAACTCAATACGTTTTTTTATTATATTAATATGTTTATATACGAAAGTTGGATCTCACACCATTCCACTTTAATTTTATGTCTTCCCCCAACTCATATTTCACTAATTTAATCTTGTTAGGACAAGTAAATGGCAAGGAATGGATTGTATAACTATAGTTTATTGATTGATTGAAAATATTCAATTTTGCTGAAAGCAAAGTCTTAACAAACTTTAATTTTGATGCATGCCATAAATTGCAATTTGACTGTATTTGTGAGTGAGTGGCGTGAAGAATGTGATCTACTACTTCGTGTTTTTAGATGTCTCACTTTGGGTTTTGTGATTTTTGAGGTAAAGTTTTGGTGTAAGTGATTAGATGAGTAAATGGGTAATTTAATAAAATATGTGGGACCCATAGATGAGAGAGAAAGAGATAAAGAGGGTGTGAAGTCTGTAAACCTCAAAAAAGTAGAAAGTAAGTGGAGATTATATGATAATTTATTGTGATCACCAATTCACCATGTCTTGAAAGCAAGGAAAAAAATAAATCAAAGCGGAACAACTAATTCCAAATTTCCTAAAATAGAAACGGAGACATCTCATAAAAAACGAAGGTACTATTAATGACTCTCAAAATTATAATTTTTATTGTAAATTGTAAAGTAATTTACCCAAAAAATTAGGAAACTCAACAATTGTTTTTTAAATAAAAAAATCATATATGATGATGATGACTAATGAGGCATGGAAAACAGCAATTAATAAGTTTATGGTGAATTCTTGGCTTGTTCTTTGATAAAGCAAGCGTGATGAAACATACTGGCTAATGTAATGTTATTGACCTAGCTTTATTTTTGAGGTATGCATGATGTAAGTATGATTTGAGCAAGGGCATTGACTTTGTACAAGACAAACCATTTTGAGTTACTCCGGATATTATATTGTCCAAAACTCGAAATTGTATACTCCATCCGTAACATAATTCTCGTAACAGTTGACTTTTCACGTATTTTGAGAAAGAGATTTAACCTAATAAACACATCATTATTGTCGGAATTAGACACGTATTCTCTTAGATTTATAGTAACTTAAAATGGACCAATATTAAATGCATTGAATTAGAACTGAGCAGTGTATTTGAAAAATCGTTAGAGTAACTAATTTAACGGTACGGACCGAACGTCGTTGAAAAGGACATTTATATTTCAAAGGTATTAATTATATTGGATCTACCGCCTTCCGTTAAATTTAGTGAATATTATGCTCTTCAAATCTATTGAAATTAATTAGAGGTTTCATGTACGACCTAAAAGGACAATACGACAATTATCCCGAAGAAGAAAACCTACGACGTAAGCTGAGTTAACTCATGGCAAACCATTAAAATTCATAAATCAATTAAATTATATGCTTCCATTTTGTAAATTAATCATATTCCGTATTATGTAATTATAATATTTCATGCTTGCTTTGTGATTATGATATTATCGTAAAGTCTATCCTCACTTTATTATCACGGTTTATCATGCATAAATAAATAAATAAAATAGAGAAGGACGATAATAGTTACCAAATTAATTAAGCCATATTCGCACCACTAAATGCATTATATTGCGAAAGTGAGGATAACTCAAGTGGTAAAAAAAATTCGAAATTTAAGATTATCCTATCATCTTCTACCAAGAATGCGTCTCATCCCTATTTTGCTTTTATTAATTAATATTGAAATAACAAAATATCTCATTTTGGAAATATACAAATGGATTCGCATGAGCCTTAATAACTATATCTACTACGATGTTAATTGAAATAGTCGAATTAGCCCTTAGTTCAATTTGAATATATAAAAAAAATTTACACTTGTAAATGTATTTGACAATCAATTATTTAAATACTTATTCCCAATAATTCAACTCATAAAAGTCATATCAAAATTTGGAAAGAGTATTCTATCAAAAAAAATAATAATAAAATTAGAAAGAGTAGAAAGGCAAGAAGCACCCAATAATAATGAAGCATAATTGAATTCAATGCTTGAATTAGCTCATAATGTGAAACTAACAACACAAAATCAGACAGATTGTGCACAAAATCATTTATTAGCCTATTAAGAAATTAAACATGCCTTAATTATTTCGTTCTTACTCAAAACAAGAGATCCTAGTCCGAGGTGGTCAAATCTTGAAAACACATTTGGTAACAACTTTTTTCACTGATTTCCATATTCATGTGGATTTTGCTAACATTAAGTATCTTTTATGAGCATATTTCACAAATGTCAAAAGCGAACGAGCTCACATGGGATGTCAGATAGGAAAACTGAAAATACAGATATCAAATGAATTCAATATTAATTACCCGAGTATATCGATTGATGTGTATGACATGTATTTTAAGATTTATATCATTATAAAATATATTTAGTGTTTATCTAACGTTCGGGGGCATCCATTAGCAAGATCATTCAAGAATATCTTATGTTACCTTGGAAAGCCCTTTGTGATTAATTATACACTCACTGTATTAATAGTCCTATTTAACCCTTTGCTTGTCACCCTCCTACATATAATATTTGTCTTCAACATCAAATACTACTCCATCAAGCAAAAATCATATCAAACCTCAAAAAAATCAAGGTGCTTAAAAAATTAGTGCAAGGAACATGCCTAAGAAAATTCAAAAATCCATAAAAGATTATCTATCCAAGATCAAAAAACAAACACCACATCTACAATTTTCTCATAGTTCCCTCTCTTCTTTCTCATCCACCACTAACAAGATCATTACAGGATGCAAGCACCCCAAGAGTCTCTCCTTCACCATGGATCGAAAGGGGCGCAAAAATCACCCCGATCACGTCGACCTCCACCAGAATGATGAGGCGGCCGCTACTTTGGAGGACATCGACAAGTTTCTCGTTGAGAATTTCAGGTCATTATATGGTCAAGATCACGATAGCCAAAACGATGATAATGAGTTTATGCATAGAAAGGGGAAAGGAAAAGCCCAAGAGCATCAGGTGGGACCCAATCGAGGTATTACTACTCTTGGGGGAGTGGGAATAATCTTTGACTCTCCAAGATTCCTCACTCCCCCACCCGACCTCCGTGGGTCCCACCGTTTTTTCGTCTCCCCATCCTCATCGGGCTCGTTGATGGAGGAGGCGCAAATGAGTGGTTTAGGGACCGCCTCAACCTCCGACGAAGGAGGGTCCACCTCGGCCTCCACCGGGGAGGCCCGTGCCCGCCTCCACAACTACGTCGTCAAGGACGACACGACAGCCATCCCGGCAGGAATTGAAGACTGCATTGCACTCCTGACGGTMTCACCATCCCCGTACGAGGATTTCAGGAGGTCCATGCAAGAGATAATAGACGCAAGAATCACAAACCACCAAAGGGTGGATTGGGATTTCATGGAAGAACTGTTGTTCTGTTACTTGAAACTGAATGAGAAGAAGCAATATAGGTACATTCTCAGTGCATTTGTGGATTTGGTCGTGATTTTGCGTCGAAAATCGAACAYTAGAGGGGCGGAAGCGTCACGAAATTGATCTGAGAGAAGAATACAACRCCAATGAAATTAAATGGCATTTTCATTGATCAAAATTGCATTATTCTGATGGATTTTTTTGGGGATGAACGTTGCAATTGTTACATGTAACAATTCATAGAATCTTTATTATGCTTCATTCGAACCAATCAGTTTTATTTACATAATTAATTGTACTTTTGCATAATTATTATTATTATATGATCTTCATTGTAAGTTTATTTGTCAAATTTGTGCTCCCAAAACACTTGGATTGAGCCATTGAGGTTAGTGAATGTATGTATTGAAAGCACACACTCACAAGTCACAACTAGGAATGATGTGAGTATAACAATTTAATTGGAAGAAATAAAAATTATTTTCTTTTACTTTAAAGTTTTGATTGTTGCATATATCAATTGAAAATATTCATTTGTCAAATCTACATAATAAAATCGATTCGATTATTATATATACTTTTATTAGGGTCTCAATCACGTCATTTGACGTCATATTATGTAACCTTGTTTTACAACATTCACGACATTTTTTATACAAGTATTTATTTGTATTCATACTTTAATTTTATTAACATTTGTAGGAAAATTCATTCACTACCTTCACAAAAAAATTCGTGCACATTTATGTATAAAAATTTGCACATTTACTTTTTTAGTAAAATAAATTTTGATCATCCATTCAAAATTGCTTCTCACACTACTCATTTTTAGGTTCCTTTTCATTTAACCCTTTATTATCGATCAAGCATGCTTAGGAAACGATCCGATGAAATTAATAATATCCAAGAAGATGATAGGTTTTTGATATCCTCGGTGATAGTGATTCATGTAAAATATCAAGAATTGATTTCACAATTGGATGATGATTTCCTTTCTTATGTGACAATAGCAATTGGGAAGAAATAACATTAAGTTTTTAATTTTTGGAAGTATTAATAATTGCATATGTTATTTGAAAGCATTTTTTGGAAGTATTAATAATTGCATATATTATTTGAAAGCATATTCCATATATGTTATATATGTTGTCAAATGAACCAGATGATCTTGTAATGAAAGTCAAATCTATTTGTTTACTCCATAATATAGTTTCATAAAATGTTACCCTATATTGTTTTACGGTCTCAATCACATCATTCATCATTATTTCATATAACGTGTTTTGAAGCATTTACAACTCTATAGAGTGTATTCATCTTCGGTTCGTGTTTTTATTAATTCATTTATATATTTATTTATTTATAGTACATAGATAATTATATTAATCAACTTACATTAAAGCGAAAAATCTTTATTATTAAGCAAATTAGCATACTAAGGAAACATGAGATACACAAGATGATAAATTTTTTATATCCTCAGTGATGGTGATTCATGTGAAATAAGAATTCATTTCTTTAGGGATTTTGAATATGGTTTTTTTTTTATTTTTTATTGTTCATTGTGTTTTGCACTTTTGCCACACTTGATTAGTAGTCAATTCCAAGAATTTATGAGCTGCTTTGAGGCCTTTGGTGATTGGAGGAGGTGCAACTGAGTTATATGTTCATTTTTTTTTACACCATTTTAATTTTTTCACGCCATTTTTTCTAGTGTTATTTAGATTTTTGTTTTCATGTGTTACGTTTTCAAACTCAAAATCTCAGGATTTCAAATGAAATTTATGTGATATTCTATACTTTGTAGTCAAAATCTAAAAATAAAGACAATAAGCAATTTGGGGAATAGGAAGAAAATTAAAACTTCAAAACATAGCATGTAATTACGTAATATGTTGACCTAGAGGAATTATAAATACGAAGTAGATTAAATTACAACGTGATGTGTTATTGAAGAAACTATCAAACATGGTTACTTTTTGTGCAATGTAAATATCGACAATTTTTTTTTTATGCTAAATATCGACAATTATGACCTAATAGATTTAAGTCATTAGTAATTAGTAATGCCCAACGAAATCCTAGTTCGAATACATGATGCAACCAAATATACCTGATATACATAAACCAATTTTACAGAAAATAGTTTGGATCATTTTCAACATTTGCACAGGCCAGGATAGTTTTGGTATAGCTCKTGGGAGGACTTGAGTTGGGTGAGATARGACATTCGTGCAGCCGTACCGTGCTTTTATAGAACATAATACAACCCGAGTCRACAATGTAGGTTCCTACGATCCTMKAGTATTACAGACAACAGAGCTGTACCAGCTATAGTTTTTTACACAGATTTATGACACAAAGGATACATATACATCGCTCATTTGTTAGCAATACAGATCACATCCCCGAATCAAAATTAAACTCAGCATCGCATCCAACATTTACATAGCATACTAAAAAATATGGTGTTAAAAATTTTCTATTAATGTGTATTGTACTTAAATAG
>SNQN01006253.1:4642-14798 GCA_008642245.1 Bassia scoparia | reverse complement strand
AAGGAACTARCCAACATAGAATTRCAGAGGAGATAACTCAAAAGCTCTGAAATCTGAAACCAACTTCTCCKTAGCATTGAAAGATAAACAGCYATGCAGCTCTGGAATGTGCATACATACATTTGCAGGAAACTTCATAGGTCTGGAARCTGAATCKTCCTCTTCCCTGTATTTACGCTAAAGGGATAACATAATGCCATCTTGGACATCGAAAATGATGCTGAGAAGCTGCAGACATCGGAGAAAACAAGAAGGCAAGTTCAACCTCTAAATATATACTGATGACACAACTCATAGCCGAGTCAACAATGGCATTCCTATCTTTCTCGGCTAAGAATTCTCAATATAATAATGGAAGGACCGATAGCAAAAGTAAGAAAAGGATTTGCAATCAGTGAAGGAAAAATTGAGAATTATGGACTAGGGGATTTGAAAACTTGAGGTCCAACTAAGCAAGTAAGCAACCATAKTGCCTACCCCCCAACCTACAAAAGGAACAACATCAAGAATTTGCCATAGACCTCGTGGCATGAGATGAAAGAAGCTAATGCATACTCAGATTGACCTACTTTTTCATATAGTAGTAAATTTACATCACACAAAAACACAAACATGCAAACAAACAAACGAACAAGAGGAAAACTTATCTACAAGGAAAAAGAATGAATTGAATTATGATGTTGAGTAATTAACCAAATGAACTAAAAAGTTAAACACCATGATTACAGTTCAGCTTAAGCAATTGGCAGTTAGACAATAATGCTGAAGACAAAATGCACAACATTCTGTTGGTAATTGTACTAAAATATATGGCGTGCACCYGAATAAAGTTCACATTGCTCATTGTCATTTAATGTTCATAATGTTAAGTATCGTAGAGAACTGTTTTTTGTAACCAAGATCATTAAAAGAAAAACTCATTCACTTGTCAAAATCAATTCGAAAATTCCAACAACCATAGGAAAGCAGATATTTGACGAGGAATTCCCGGTATAGATACCATCTATACTTGACAAGTATAGATAGTGGCAGTGCAGTTTGACAAATAAACCAAACAATACTAATGGCATTTGTTGTAATTATAAGGAAAGTCAGGGATAGTTTGATCTTTTTACATAATTACTTTAAGGGGTGATTTGGGAATTTATATTTGGTTTATTTACCAAACTGCCACTATCTATACTTGTTAAGTAAAGATAGTATCTATACTAGGAATTGCCCATATTTGACATAAGTCACATTACAGAATATGTAATACGAACAAATTTGTGAAAAAACTACCTTTTAAAAGTCCAYTTTTGTCAAAAACCGCCTTTTAAAAGGCTTTTTGAGAAGTGGAACCCAAAATATGAAGTTTGTTAAGGGTTTATTTTTAAGAAACCTTTTCCTTTTGTTTTGGGTTTCACTTTACAAAAGGCATCTAAAAGGAGGTTTTTGACAGATTTTTCTAAAAACAATGTAATTTCCTTAAGGGTAGATTGTTCCTCTAATATTTCCTTGCATTTCTTTCTTACTAGGGATATGGTGTACGTGTACCCAAGTAACATTAAGTGAAAGTGCAATTGAGACCACTCTATATGGCAAAATTTTAACAGTGTACACAAGACCCTTCTACCCTCTTCTGTCACCTGCAGAACCCAACTAATGACAAGAATATTGTCTGAGACTTGCGAGTTCTTGCAGAAGTTTATCCATGTTCAATTCTTCACGTGTATCCACAGAAACTAGTTTAATACCTTACTAGAACAATAATACCTTACTAGAACAATGCTATATACGTATCACGGCTATATAATCAGAGCATAATAATTATTTCCAAAATCCCACCTGACTCTCCAAGATTCCTCACTCCCCCCCGACCTCCGTGGGTCCCACCGTTTTTCGTCTCCCCATCCTCATCGGCCGTTGATGGGAGGCGCAAATGAGTGGTTTAGGGACCGCCTCAACCTCCGACGAAGAGGGTCCACCTCGGCCTCCACCGGGGAGGCCCTGCCCGCCTCCACAACTACGTCGTCAAGGACGACACGACAGCCATCCCGGCAGGAATTGAAGACTGCATTGCACTCCTGACGGTGTCACCATCCCCGTACGAGGATTTCAGGAGGTCCATGCAAGAGATAAGACGCAAGAATCACAAACCACCAAAGGGGGATTGGGATTTCATGGAAGAACTGGTTGTTCTGTTACTTGAAACTGAATGAGAAGAAGCAATATAGGTACAGTTCTCAGTGCATTTGTGGATTTGGTCGTGATTTTGCGTCGAAAATCGAACAATAGAGGGGCGGAAGCGTCACGAAATTGATCTGAGAGAAGATACAACTCCAATGAAATTAAATGGCATTTTCATTGATCAAAATTGCATTTTCTGATGGATTTTTTTGGGATGAACGTTGCAATTGTTACATGTAACAATTCATAGAATCTTTATTATGCTTCATTTCGAACCAATCAGTTTTATTTACATAATTAATTGTACTTTTGCATAATTATTATTATTATATGATCTTCATTGTAAGTTTATTTGTCAATTTGTGCTCCCAAACACTTGGATTGAGCCATGAGGTTTGTGTGAAGTATTGAAGAAGCACACACTCACAAGTCACAACTAGATGATGTGAGAGTATAACAATTTTGGAAGAAATAAAAAATTTTTTCTTTTACTTAAAAGTTTTGATTGTTGCATATATCAATTGAAAATATTCATTTCAAATTTGTACTTAAAATCTACTTATATTGTAATAAAAATCATTATACTTTTATTGGTCTTCACGTCATTTGACGTCATATTAGTTATGTAACCTTGTTTACAACATTCACAACATTTAATTATATTTATTTGTATTCTACTTTAATTTCATTAAATTAGCAGGAAAATTCGTACTATATTATAGTATAAAATTTGCACATTTACTTTTTTGTAAAATAAATTTTGATCATCATCAAAATTGTTTCTCACACTAGTTTTTTAGGTTCCTTTCATTACCTTTATTATCGATCAAGCATGCTTAGAAACGATCCGATGAATATATAATTCCAAGAAGATGATAGTTTTTGATATCCTCGTGATTGATTCATGTAAAATATCAAGAATTGATTTCACAATTGAATGATGATTTCCTTTCTTATGTGACAATAGCAATTGGGAAGAAATAACATTAAGTTTTTAATTTTTGGAAGTATTAATAATTGCATATATTTTTGAAAGCATTTTTTGGAAGTATTAATAATGCATATATTATTTGAAAGCATATTCCATATATTTATATATGTTGTTCAAATGAACCAGATGATCTTGTAATGAAAGTCAAATCATATTTGTTTACTCCATAATTAGTTTCATAAAATGTTACCTTATAGCGGAATACTATTCAGAAGTCCACTATTTATTAGAATTCAAAGTCACTTTTCGTGTAATTCACAACACGCCCTTTCCTTCCAATCCCCCTCCCTTTACCACCCAAACCACCTCACCCAAACAAACATAATATATATTTCAAAATTTTTCAAACTTGACTTCCACGTGATCGAAATGTGCCCACCCAAGGCATCTGCAACGCTACCACCACCCACAAAACGCACCACCTGACACCAACGACCTCCGCTAGAACCAAGAACAAACCATGCTTCATCGTATGGGAATCATTGACACACAGCTTGAAAAGACATGTGGGACTTAATTAATGTGACTATATGCAGCAATCGCTCTTCTGCATGTTAGTCGTCAGACCATGGTTTTGTATGGACGCCAGTATTAACATATTACGGGTGTCCCATTGGTCCCATTGATGGGACGCCTACGCAAGGCGTCCATCCATGAGTCCTTGGACGCCTATGCCAGGCGGTCCATACATGGTCTGGACACGTATCTTACGCCAAGGCGTCCATGCTGTGTGAGCATTACGGAGGTGGAGAATCTAAAAGGCAATAGGAGTTCCACGCAAATGTGGACTTTGATTCCAGGTAAAACGGACTCTACGTACTATGAGTATCTTGTTTTGTCCTCTAATATATCACATTACCTTATATTTGTTCTAGCCGTCTACACGTCATTCAACATTATTTCATTACTAATGTTTTGCCAGCATTATAACAACTTTTATAGATGTATTCATCTTCGGTTGCGTTGTGTCTTTTTTGTAATTTTATTTATGTTTATCGAATAGCAATGAATGTATAAAACTATTAATTATGTACAATTATCACCAAGAACTTGACACATTAAGGATACTGATATAAGTCATATTTCATTATTAAGACGATAAATGTGACGTTAGCATTTGGTACATCTACATCCTAGTAGTTGAAAACACGGATAACATTATTCTGTCATGTGTGATTCATTGTGAAATAGAATTCATTTCACGTCAACTGGATGATGATTTCCATGTTCCTTACTATTTTTGGGATATATGTCCGACTTTATCCCATTACGAGAATTCGCTCTGTAGGCTCCTTTAAAGACCTTAAGTAGAATTGGAGCGTGCAACTGAGTTTATCTCATGTTCTATTGTTTTTTTTGTTTGTAACTCAAATGTATTATCCTTTATCTTGTTCACGCTTTTTTTTCTATGTTTATTTACAATTTTTTCGTTACTTGCATAGATCGCGTGTTATGGATTTTTCCAAGAACTCGAAAGATGAGTCTCGACAGGGGATTTCACATTAGTAAAGTTACTATGATGAGAATTGAAGTTCTATCCTACTAGCGTAGTTCAAACAAACTCAAAAATCGAGAAGTGTACAATAAACAATACCCTTATTGCGGTGATGATTGGGAAGAAATCAATAAAAACTTAGTTCCAAAGGACCGTATTATGTGTAGCATTAATTACGTAGAAGTATTGTTGACGCCTAAGAGGAGGATTATAAATACGATTAGTTTCATGTATTCAATGTAACGAACATCAGTCAAAGTTTGGTGAACGTTATACTTTTGTGTGGCAATCGATTCATATCTAAGAAATTTCATGATGCGTACTTTTTCTGATTTGCATTGTATAATAATTATCTGTATACAAAATGTTTTTTATTTTTGGGTGCTAATAATAGGCAGATTATGACCTACTAGATTAAGTCATTAGTATTAGTAATGCCCAACGAAAATCCTAGTTCGGCAATACATGATCCACAATATTAACCTTGATATACATAAACCCATATTTTACAGAAACATAGTTGGATCATCTTTCAACATTGCCACAGCACAGGGTAGTTGTATAGCTATGGGAGGACTTGGTTTGGGTGAATAATGACATTCGTGTTGCAGCCCGTACCTTTGCTTTTATAGACATATACAACCGAGTCATACAATGTATGTTTTTCCTACGATCCTTCAGATTACGTGTACCACAACTGTACCAGCGGGTAATATGAGATTTATACTTTACACAAGAGTATTTAGTGCGATAAAGTAGAATATTGACATATACAATTCGGACTATCATTTTGTTTATGCAATACAGATTTCACATTGCCGATCAAAAATCTAGACTAACAGCATAACGATCCATACGCAAATCTCAATAGCATACTGAATAAACTATATATGTAGTTAAAATTTTCTAGAATCTCCTGAGCTAATGTAATACTTTAAATATGATAAGCTTATCTTCCTACCTCGTCTCTAACTCATCTGCAAGGAATATACCATTAGAGGTGTTTCCACCAATAACATTTTAGCTAGTGCTTTGAGATCTTATTGCATCTGCTTCGGGCAGATATAACTAACGTACAGATAAGTATATACTCACAACAAGGAAGTAAGGAACTACCCAACTAGAGACATCCAAGGAGGAGATAACTCAAAGCTCTGATATATTAGATACAAATCGGTAATATCCCTGTAGCATTGAAAGATAAGATGCATGCATATATTGCAGGTTCCTCCATAGCGATGTGCTGAATTCAATCATCAAAATAGCAATTGACAAACTTTTCCGCTACAGATCCCAGTAGAAAGAAATCTTCATAGAGTCTGAACTCTGTACATATCAGAATCCAATTATCCCTTTTCAATCTGCCTCTGCAAGGTTTATACGCTAAAGGGATTTAACGCATTCATATTGCAGTTCTTGACAATGGCGACAAATGATAGGCTTGCGTGAGAAGCTAGTCAGAAGCACTCCGGAGATGAAAAACAAGATATCGACACAGTCTCATCTCTAAACCTATATACTTTGATGTACACACTCATTAGCCGATATGTAACGTCTACTTAATGGCATTTACCTATCTTCTTCAGTGCTGATTATTCTGTCACTTGATTCATTAATGACATTTAGGGACCCGATACAAAAGTCAAAGAAAACGTATTTGCAATCCGTGAAGAAAAAATTCGAGAATTATTGATACTAGGGGATTTAAACTGAGGCCAACTAAGAAGTAACAACCATACTGCTTACCCCCGCACCATACAAAGAACAACATTCACAAGAATTTGCCAATCGATTCCTCGTGGCATGAGATTGAACAAGTAAGCTATTCGGATACTCAGATTGACTCTACTTTTCAATTATAGTTTAGGTAGTAAATTTACATCTAACACAAAAATTAAACACAACATGCAAACACAACAAATGTAAAACCGAGACAAGAGGAAAAACTTATTCGACAAGGAAAAGAATGAATGAATTTATGATGTTGATGTAATATAACCAATGAATATCTGAAAGTTAAACGAAAACCCAAATAGATGAATTACAAGTTATATCCAGCATTATTTGCAATTGCTAGTTGACAATGTCACTTAGATATCTCAAAACCTATGTCACATAACATATATATAGTTTGGTTGTACTGAAAGATTTGTCTGGGTATGCGCTCGTTTGCAAACCTCGCCGAATTACAGTTCACTCATTGCTCAATTGTCATTAATGTTCATAATGTAGGGATTCGTTAGACAACTGTTTTTTTGTAACAGAGCTATCATCAAATTATCCCGAAGGTAATAGACCTCATTTCTACTTAGTCACGAAATCAAGTTCGAAATTCCAAGCAACCATAGGGAAGCCAGATATTGTCGCAGAGGATTCCATTGGGTCACATATTGCAGTGCGTGATAGGCGTTGGCAGTCTAAGTTAGTGGGCAGTGCAGTTGAAATAAAGAACACTACTAGTGTTTGTGAAGTCTAATTATAAAGGAAAATTGCAGGAAATAGTTTGATCTTTTTACACTAATTTACTATAAGGGTCTTTGGGAAATTTTTTTTCGGTGGTTGGTGGAAAATAATTTTGTTACAATTTTTGATTTAATTTACCAACTGCCACTATCTAGGACTGTTAAGATGTTAAAAGAATAGTATCTGACTATCTGGAATGCCCATATTCTGACATAAGTCACCATTACAGGTAATCATGTAATACGAACATCACATTTGTGTGAATATTACCTACCTTTTGAAGAATGTTTCCACGTTTTCGTCTCTCAAATTATAACAGCCTTTTAAAAGGCTTTTTGAGAATGGAACCCAAAATATGAAGTTTGTTAAAAGCAGACCGTGATATTCTATTTTTGAAGTACAACCATTTCACGTTTTTTTCTTAGGGTGTGCGACTTTACAAAGGCAAAATGTGCTAAAATGCGACAGTTTTTCAACATGATATATTCTCAAAGACAACAAAGAGCTGTAATTCCTTAAGTAGTGCCGAGAATTTGAAATTGTCATCCTAAATAATTCGCGTGCGTAATTCTTCTCCTTTGTATCTAGCGGATTCCTTATGCGCGTCAGTTACGAGGTCACCCGTACCCAAGTACCCCTTAAAGCTCAAACCGTGTCAATTTGATATCATAATCTATATGGCCAAAACATAGAATTTAACATCGGTCAAAAACAAAAAAGTAAAAACACAAGGCCCTTCTACCCTCGCACCTTCACTGCCGGCTGCAGAACCCAATACTAATGACAGAACTTAGTTGTACTCCAGGACAGTTCGAGTTCTTGCCTGAAAGTTTCACTATGTTCTCAACTCTCGTGTCATCGGTTATTCCATCAGAAACTCCAGTTTGAATACCTTACTCTAGTATCTTCAAATATACCACTTCCTAGATGACAATTTGCTGTTTGAGTTATACTGTATCACGGACCTATATAATCAGAGCATATAATTATTTCCAAACACAGAATTGCTCCTCACTAATGTATCTTCATTAGTTCAAAATCCGTTAGTGGGTCATAATTATACGTACGCTAGTTCAGTCATTGTTTCAAACCTAAGATGGAATGTGTGATATCTTGTGTTACCCATTGAGAGATAGCTAATCTACTTATAGCATGGATACATTTTAATCTAGAGAATGTTGTATCCTATATTTCTGTATGAGTGTTGAATCGTTTCTAAAACCGTCATTATAAAATGCATGTTAATATCTAGCTTGCTTCATCTGGTATATATAACCTTCATTTTTTATACGAAGGAAAACACGCGCGCGCAACAGATGGTAAACAGATAAGAAACAATTTATTATTAAGATTTAAAAGAAATTATTCCCAATACATACTGTTTATACTACCATCTGTTCGATCTGGCATGACCTAACAATAATTTCACTTCTGACCATAAGTTCAACATTCGTACTTTTACTGTGGTTATGATAATGTGCCTGAACCTTCCCGAAGACGTTGGCAGTAGCATGTGAATAACGCTCAGATGTAATACTAGAATAACATTTTCGCTTGATCTAAAATTATTTCGGCGAATGTTGAAATATAGGACACATATATTTGAGGATATCATGGGTGTAAAAAAGAGTTGCGAATTTGTAGACTAGAACAGTCATTAGATATCTGTGACTTATGACTGATCTGATACAGAACTGTTGCAAGTTATGCAACTAGGAAGTCGTATTTCTCAAAATATCCTTAAATATAATTATTTATGAACTTTTTTTAAAATGAAACAAACACTACTATAGCGCTTAGTCTCAAAACTAGTAGCCTTGCTAGATAGAAGAAAATCTTTATATTCAATGAATCACACTTATGCATTAAACAGTTTGAAAATTAAGTTATTCAGAACAATGGAAAATCATGACAAGACTCTATGTAAATCTTCAGTCTGGTGGGTCAAAGCATGAATACAGATTCTATTGCCTTAACCAATTGATTCTTTTATATAATCCATCCTAATAATAGCAGGGAACAAATAGGGACATGTGAAGAGACTGAACTAAATATCTGCATATATGTCCTTTAGTAGTGATTCTCTGTCCGTACATGATAAATGTATTTGTTGCCATTATATTATTGTATATGTGAGCAGGCTGTGAACGTATGAGGGAAGTGGGGAGTCCATACATGGTATTTCAAGTCGCCTACGGCCCTCAGATACCTCCTGAGTTTCGGGACATATCACAATATCACTATTTCAAGCAATCGATCAGGACAGTACTAACTGGACTAAGAATCCACAATAAACATTTGTGAAGGGCGGTTAGCGTGCGGAGACGATGATGATCCGAATGCCTGACTTATCGGGTGATATACATTAGAATATAGAAGATCTTTGTTCCACTTCAATACCGATTAGGTACCGTGCCTTCCTATCTACACCCCTAACAAAAAATATAACCAAAAGTCGAGAATGCCAATCAGCTCATCTTAGCAAATCCAACGATTTATCACACTACTCTTTCTATACATCGCTTATACGCGCACTCAGAGTCATTTTCTGAGTCATGACACACTTACAGTGAACCTCGTAATGGTTAATATATCCCCGGTTGTATCTACTCTTCGCAACCGGTGGCGCTCCCTTGAGTGCACCGTCTTACATGCCCAACCAACGCAAGCGGTTTATCCCTTAATTGCTGCAATTATGCTGCACATTCGCCCGAACTTAGTCTGTCCCGGATCTATCCCCTACTATAAGGTATGACCCCCCTGTTCATCTCGCAGTTTCCCGCCCTAAACCGAAGTGCTTACATACCGCATCTCTTATGTGACTCCACACTTTTTGAATAATGCTTTGTACTTGTGAGAGTGGATGCCCCCCTGGGATTTTCTCCAACATCTTCTGAGCCGAATAAGTAAAATTGAAGTATCGTTGACATAGCATTCCTGTAAAATTTTCCCTCAGCTTTAAAGGGATGCTCGGATCGCAAACACTCCTTAGGCGCTCTCCAATTTAACCCACCCTGACGTTAATCCTATGAGCCACA
>SNQN01006252.1:7360-39749 GCA_008642245.1 Bassia scoparia | reverse complement strand
GTTTAGTCAATGTAATAAGGTGCCTAGAACGTTCTCCAATGATTATCTGACTTTAATGTGACAAAGATTAAATTCCGTCTTGTTTAGGCCATATATTACAAGTGTGATTGAACTATATATACATAAAGAGACATTGAACAATGTTTAGTGAGGCAATATGTTAATATGTATGTGCGCCCTCTCACCTGTCACTGCAAACAATCAAATCGTTAGAATTAACTCAAGGAATCGCCTTTCGATTGGATTGCTAATTGAGAACAAAACAAACGAGTTAGTATTGACAATAATAAATGTTAAATATAAAATGAAAACCAAGAAAAACCATAGGAAACAAGAAAATATAATAAAAATCCTACATCATTACAATGAACGATTAACAAGTGAGTTTCTACATTGCTTTAATTGAATTAAAACTTCAAAAATAATGGTTAATCAATTAAACTGACAAATGGAATTGAAAAAAGTGAAAAGAAGGTTTTGGTGAGTAATCCAGATTATATTACCCTTATATCGCTGTTGATTCGAGGAATCGATGCTTTTGAATTGAAAATCGAATGTGTTTTGAGTGTGTTTGAGAGTGTATGAGAGTGTTTTGATGGTTTTGTACTTGAGTCTTGTGAAATTGTGAGTTTTTGACCGTGATTGCGTATTCAAGTCGTTGTCTCGAACTGAGGCAAGCAGGGAGTATTATAGGCACGAGGCAAAACGACGGCAGAAGCAACCATGCGTATATACGCTCAGATGAGCGTATATACGCTCATGAGGAGCGTAATATACGCTCATTACTGAGCGTTATATACGCAGGCTTGCTTTCCATACTTTTTGCCAAAAAATCTTGTGGTATTGTTGAGCGTATATAGCTCAAATGGAGCGTATATACGTCTCACATTCAAGCGTATAACCTCATCAGTCGCCAAAGGTTTTGCGTACTTTTTCCAAAATCTCGATATTTTGATTTCCCTCCGATTTTATTCGTGATTTCCCTTGATTCGACGCACCTAGACACCTCGCTCTCCAACAGAGATTCAAATGTTCTTAGAAGCAGTTCACGTATTCCGGAAGATTGTTCTAATTATCAGTATTCTCTGCGTATTTTTGCGTATTTTTAAACATTCAAAATTCATAGAAATATCATTAGAAATAATCAGAAAAAATTAATGTTAAAAATATCTGGCGGATTCAAAAATGCTGACGCACATTGATAGATAATCAAAAAACACCGAGAATCGCCAGTTAACTCGTTTGAACCTTTGAAACACCTTCGATAAAACCTTTGTATTTTATTAAGAAAAACAAGGAAATAGTTTGCGCTTGGTACCAGTGACTTTGCTGCAATATTCGAGTACAGACTCACGTATTTTTCCAACTTTCGATTGAGTTTCTAAAAAGCATCTTTTCCCGTGTCGATAACAAGAAGCCGAGACCGCGTTATTATTCATACTGAATTACTTCATCTTGGGAGAACACATTTTCGAGGTGTCTACAATATCACTTGTGTGAATAAGAAATATTCGCGATTGGTCCAATTCCAAAAGTTATATTTAAATTCACGAATTAAACCCATTGGCACAAATTGAAGTAAAGTTAAGCTTGAAACCGTACACCAAGGGTCCGATAAAAGGCGAAAAGTATTTATTTTTAATTATTCTCTCTTTTGAAGCCGTCCATCTTTAGTAATAGGATTTTTAGAGTAATTTCTAAGGGTCATTTCTAAGATTTTCACTTTCTATCACATTCTTCTCATTTTTTTGAGTTCGCCAGTAATTTTATTTTATTTTTCTAATTTTTTTATGATTTTCTATGATTTTTTAATATTTAGAAATAAATTAATAAATCTGGAAAATTCAGGAATAATCCGAAATGTTATAGAGGCATAATATTCTTCTCCATGATAGTTGAATTCCAGAATATTCCTGGATTCGAGGTTAAGAAAACAATATTCTAAAAATTCCCGAAGATATTTGGCGAAAATAGGAAACTAAAGAAGTGTATGTACGCTAAATTGAGCGTATATATGCTGGCAACTAGCGTATATATATATGCTATCTAACTATATATACACTGTTAATGAGCATATATATGCTCCTCCAAGCATATATATGCTCTCTTGTACACACGCCACTCCTATAATAAAAAGGACGCTTRGGTGCTCATTTGCGCATGAACTAATATCTGGGCACACACTTACGAACCAAAAACCCTCTCAAACACATTGTTCTACTCATCCTACTCACAAAGAAAAAGTCATTCATTCAAACCCTAAAGTTTGCGAATCCATTGTCATCTTTCGGAGTAGTTATCATGAGAATTCTAGGTACAATTTCTGAGACTACTCAACTAAATCCATCTTCTTTATTATCTTGATATACATATTCAAAGTTGATTAATTATAAAAAACGTAGAAATTCACGTAGTTTTAATGCAGTTTAATATGTAGATAATACAAATTCCTTTATTTTTCAATACATAAATAATATTATTTGTTTTTTTGATTATATAATATAATATTATATTACTATACTATTACCATTATTATTATTATATTATATATATTATTATTATTATTTATTATTATATTATTATTATATATATATTATTATTATATTTTATTATTTATCATCATTCATCATCATCATCATCATCATCATATCATCATCATCATCATCTCATCATCATTCATCATCATCATCATCATCATCATCATCCATCATCATCATCCTATTATATATTATTATCTATGATTATTATATTATTCTTATCTTATTTTATTATTATCTATTATTATTATTATTATTATTATTATATTATTATTATTTATTATATATTATTATTATTTTATATATTATATTATTATTATTATATTATTATTATACGTTCCCTGATTTTGAATAAGTGCCACCACTCTTGGTTTTGCGACTCCTAGGCAATTTGAGAGTGTGATGAGGTGTTACGCGGGCCCAAAAGAGAAAAATGAATAAAAGGTTATTGATGAATATTTAATAAAATAGTGATTAGAAAAAAGTATTAAATGTGTCCCCATTCAAAAAAGGAAAGAAATAAGAGTGGTGCATTTATTGGTGAATTTCCGTCATTATAAAAACTGTCAACTTTTAAGAAAACGGAAAGTATTCTTATTTGTTATATATGATATTATTAATATTATTTTATATTTATCGATATAACGCAAAACTTACCAAACTTAACTAAGCGTACAAGATCAAGTGCGAACTACAAAAGTGGATAGGATCCGACTAAGATACAAAATGGCCCCCACTCCTTGATTTATTATAGCAAACCCATTCTACTAAATGTAGGCGCTGCCCGTGTCCCAAGCCTGCCGTTGGAGTACGTTTAAATACGAAATACCACTGCTTCAACAGCGAAACAACCCCTTTCTCTACCTCTAAATAAGAGAAGAACAAAAGGAAAGAAAACTCAACACCAAGACCCTACAACTACGTCGCAACTTCACCGCAATTCGTAATTGCAACCTCGCAACAATCCTCGAACCTACGATACGAAAGGCAGCAAACCCAAACTGCCGGTGCATAGGGAAGACCAATCCCGGGTCAACACACACATCTCTAGACCGCATCTTATGTAAAAAGCAAACATCTCCCAGGATACGAAGACGCTTCCCTCTACATTCACTAGTTCAAGCTCCCAACCATCAACCTCCTAGCGAGAGAAGATCCCGCGACCGATAGCAAAATATTCATATAGTACAGGAACAAATTATGTCGATGTTATGACCACCAATCCTAACCACGATACACACGACATGATCCCCATAAATCACTATCAAAAACACAATGCCAGAACACTTGCGTTAACACAGAGACAATGGAATACCCATAACCGATAGCAAAGAACCGAAAAACAATCTTACCGTTCATGAGCCTGACCCAATCCTGAAATCGAATACACTCCAAGCATCCCATCATAATTTGGAGTATTGTATTATTATTAATCATTCATACATCAACATGACCTCATCATCACTCGTCGCATCCATCATCATCAATACCTATTCTTATTCATCTATTCTCTATTTATTCTTAATCTATTATTATTCTTATTTTCTCCATTCTTATTCTTATTGCTTATTCCTTATCTATTTCTTTATTCGCTTTGATCTTATTCTTATCTTCTCTTCTTTCTCTCTTCTTCTTCGCTATCTTTCTTCCTTCTATTATTATGATTATCGATTATCATCATTTCATTATATTATTATTAGTATATTATTAATATTATTATATAATATATTTATTATTATTATATTATATATATATTATTTATATATATTATTATTATTATTATTTATTATTTATTATATTATTAATTATATTTTAAATTTAAATAATTATATTATTTATTATTATAATATAATATATTATTTATTATTATTATCATTCTATCCTCATCATCATCATCATCGATTATTATTTTGTCAATACTTATTTAATTATTGTTTGCTAAGCAATTCATTCGAAGGCGAAGTTTTCAATATTCTAACAATTGTTCTCGTGTTTTCGTATGATCAAGGTTTCCTACCTATATAATGTTCCATCACTTTTATAATTGTTTAGAACAAACAAGGAATTGTTTGAACACATTAAAGTCAATTAAACAATATGACAGGTCGGATTTTTAGTTACCCTATAAATTTTAATTCAAATGTCACAAATTTTCGGTAGTACTAATCATGTAAATAGAAATCCCGCTTATAATATTTTAGGTAGAGGGAGCCACGTTGAGACAATATTGCTAAGTTTTATGTATCCAATGAACGTGATGGAATGGAATTATAATGAGACCGAGTAAAGGCCGCTACATGTGGGCGAATTTGGGTCAAAGATTTTTTTAGACATTACCAAGACGATTGGGAAAAACATGATTAAAAGCATAAACAAAAAAATCAAAAAAGAATAAAAGAGAATAAGGATTAAAGTAATACTAAAACGCGCAAGGAATTGAAGAATAAATGCTCAACGTTTATTTAATGATGAATTTCCAACCAAAACTATGAACCAGGGTTTGATAGAGAGAAAACAAGATGATTCTAAAATTAATCCGAAAACTAATAATCTAAAGTTTCGTTACAAATTAGCATTACCCCCCCCCCCCCCTTTATATACATTATAGGATAAGAAAGAAGAGCTCCTATAGAGTTACAATCGTAGCCCTCATTAATTAACGAGAAAAGAAAGAATGAAATTTCGAAAAAAAACCGGTGTGAACCAGTCGAATAGGCTGAATCGATCGGGTCAAACCAGCCTAACCGACCGGTGAGTTCCCAAAAATCGTAATGCTCAATCCTCTGATTCTTTTCAATTCGTTCCTAGCCCAAATTGCCACTCCGCAATAGCTTCATAGTGTCACAAACGACTCCAAGATCCATCCAAATCAACGAGTAAACCTGAAACTTTTTTAAACACTAGACCAATGACATTAGTAGAAAGAAGGGTCCTACGAGGCCTAAAATCATGTCAAATGGCAGGAGAATGATGGAGGGAAATATCATATAATAGCACCAAATCACTAAGAATTTCTAAGACACGTGCTCCACAATGACCTAGACGTTGATGCCAAACCAGACCGGTGGTTAAGGCTGAGCACCAGTCCAGAACCGGACCGGAAGATCGGAATTTTAAAATTTTGAAGACCTGGACCAAATCTGAATCGGTTCCAGTCAAGACTTAGACCGRATTTGTTGGACCTTTTTTTAATTAACAAATTTATAGTAAACAACGAATGTGAAACTTTCACAACACAAGGGATTTAATGTAAAACAAATAACCAATTTCACAGATTTAGAGTYGTTAATTTGATATTTCAGTATAATTAAATTAATTAAATAAAAAAATTAATAAAAWAATACAAAGAACTATAGTAGAGGCTTGTAGTTCATACAAYAGAATACCAATGTCCCTTGTTGTTCGTCCGTTCTGCAGCGTCAAACTTGCGGTTTGATGTCGGTGAGTGACACGGCRACAAAGAGTGGTGCGAAGTGGTGGAGAACAATGGATGAAGGARGAGAAGCGACAAAAAGTKGTGGGACAAGGAGCGGCTAGGGCTTGAAAGGCTGGATTGGTCTTGGAGGGATGGATTAGGCTTAAAAGGATGAATTAGGCTTAGAAGGATGAATTGGGCTTGGAAGGATGAACTGGTCTTAAAGGATGAGCATGACTCTGAAGATGAATTGCTTGGGCTCAAACGAATGTGTTTTAAGGGACCGAGCAGCTTATGTTGACAACTTCGACCTATATGCAGAATTAGACCTTTAGTGAATTTACCGTTGCGTCTTTAGAGAATGTAGATGCAAAATGTGTCCTAAATTTCATGTCTTTATTTCCATAGAAGCATGTATAATGAATCTTCCTTTGTGTGAATGACGAGTCCTTCTTTTTTCTGTAGATTTTGCTCTCTGTTCTTTTGCTCATCTTTTTTTTGTTTTTCTGTGTCATTGGAAAAAGCACCAACTGTGAAAACTATATGAAATTGACTATGACATGTCAATATGCAACTATCGGTTAAGCGATCTGTGCTGATGTCGTACGTAAAAATGATCATGAACATATGAAAGTGCGTGAATGCTGATCAGAAACGCATGATAGGACACTACATAACAACATGACTACAAGTCGACGACTATGGTCGGTTTCTGGTTTTATAATCAGAAAGTAACCATGCCCTAAAGTAGACCGACGTTAGTCTAATTTTCACCATTAACAATCTATGTGATCATGTGCAAGTTACCTCTTAATGATCAAGCGATCAAGCTGACACGTACGTGCTCAGCGGCGGCTAGTGGTGTCGGATAGGTACTGTGACCTTAGACCATTGACAATTAACCTTACATAGCACGCAAGGTAGTTTCCAGCCTAGGCATCTCAAGTATATAAGAACATACCATACATTGACAGGGATCCTAAGCGTGACTCCTATTCGAGAAGGATCACAATGCAATAGATGAACTCAATTTACAATTGAAAAGATCAAGTGCAAATTACAGAGACTTTCAACAGTCCTGTCCACTTCACTTAATAACGTGATTATCGCCCAGTGAAGTCCGGCATTTGCTAGCCGTCTGCTATCGGCCTACGACCTACGTCGTTTTGTTCTGTGTCATGTAGCACTGCTCAAGTCCCGAATCGCATCGTGAGTGCGTTGCGGTATTGTTGTCGAGTGCGGAATCAACCATTGGCCTATACGCAGTTTTAATCACGACGGCCCAATCACAATTATGTACTAGTAGTCAATGCCCCAATATTTTGATCTCCAGTTAACATTTGTGGTCAAGGACAGACAAAAAATACTACAAACTCAGGGAAGTCACTTTTAAGAAATTCTTGTAGACCTTAAATTTATCCATAGAGCACTACTAGCCTTAACAATCATCTAGAAGAGTGAGTTTCTATCATGCAATATCACTACCTAGCCTAATTGTCTTCACATCAACATATCAAATAATAAGTGCTTAATCCTTTTGTCCAGATTAATCTGAATTTATGTATGTTCAACAATTTCCGTCTTGTTACAGCAAAAAAAAGTCTCATGCATAAACAATCACATGGAAACATGATTAGTATATTAGAAAACTCAATATATGAATCAAACTTTACCTTTCTTCTATCAATCACAACAAGAAAAAAGTTAGTGTATCAAAACTTGCTTCCAACTTGAATCTATATCACAACAAAAAAGATTGTTAGCACTATACCAATTATGATTAAAACAATCTAGCAATAAATGAACACGATTGAAACACGAATGAATTACACTAAGCTGAAATATGCAAAGATACAGATCTTCATTAATCCAAAATAACATATAAAAAAAGAGACAGAGTTAAGATAATACCTTATAATTTCCATACCTAGAATTCTACGACAAAGAACGACTCCGAAAGTTAGGCGACGGTATTCAGAATAGTCTAATTGATGTTGTTTGTAAAGTTGATTTGTGAGAGATTTTTTGAGAGCTTTGAATTGCACTTCGTATGATGATTTTTGTTGATGTTCGATTAAGCACCGAGAGCGTGCATTTATAGGCGTTTTGGGAAAAAGATAGATAGAATTAGGATTAAACATACGGAATAACAACCATATATACGGTCCAGAAACCGTATATATGGTTGTGTGAACCATATATACAGTCAATCTGACCATATATATGGTCATCACAACCGTATATACGGTCAATTGGACCGTATATACGGTTGTGGCTAACGTGGTTTGCCACGTCAGCGATCTGTGCTTAATTTCTAAGTTTATCTATCTACCACCGGAATTCGGATGTCCTTAAGAAATATTTTGTCTAGACCTAAACCAGGTAGATGGTAAGTCATCTGATCCTTAAAACTTTGTGTATTTTTTCTTCTTGGTCATTTTTTTAGTATTTTCTTCCACACATTATCGGCATATTAATAAACATCGACAGGTTTTTTTCATATTGTCATCTTTATTTTATAATTTAACTATATCTTGTTGACGTCAATCTCTATTGCTCCTACCTACAAGGGATATATTCCGATCAACGGGTCGAAGAAACTCTTAATTTGAAAGGATGCACCGAGTTCTTGGATCGGTCCTACCAATAAAGGATATATTCCGATCAAACCTCACAACTATAGGTCAATGATCGATGAAACTCTTCATTTAAAAGGAAATATCCCAATCCACACTCTCAGAATTTGCAGATCGAGCAAAGACCCAATATACAAGGTATTGCTCCGATCCGACCATTCATYAACTGGAAGATCGAACAAAGACCCAATATACAAGGTATTGTTCTGATCAGACCAATCATCAAGTGGCAGATCGAGCAAAGACCCAATACACAAGGTATTGCTCCGATCCGACCAATCAACAAAGGGTAGGTCGAACAAAGACCCAATATATAAGGTAATGTTYCGATCGGACYAATCATCAAGTGGCAGATCGAGTAAAGACCCAATATACAAGGTATTGCTCYGATCCGACCAATCAATAAACAATAGATTGAGCAAAGACCCAATATACAAGGTCATACGAAGTCCCGATAAGACACCTTCAACCAACTCATCGTTCATCGGACAACTTATAATGCAGATGATAAGTGGTCTTTATGGCCACTTATTAAACCMAATTCCCTCCTTTTTGGACCTTGTTTTGAGCTMTATTGTGTATTGTTAGTCCCATTTTAGCTCATTTKCATMTTACTAGTRTACTAGAGTCTTTTRTGTAGAATAGATGCATTTTGGTTGTGAATTTGATATCTTAGCGCCTACTTTGACATATCTAGGAGTGCTTTGCAGGTAATGAGACCATTCTRTTGAGATTTGGAGGCACAAGAGCTAGGAGACGAGGCTTGGAAGCATAAGGGGAGCAATTAGAGGAAGAAAAAGACCTGAAGCGACCCTGGAGCGACCAAGGAKCGACYTGACTTGGTCGCTCCTTCCCTCAGGAGCGATTGCTCCCAAGCAGCCTTTCCAAAGACTTAGGAKCGAGGGTRGAGCRACCCARGAGCGGTCCATGGAGCGACKSCTCCAACCGGAGTGACCCTTGCGAAGAAAAGACTCGATTTAGGGCAAGTTTGGAGCGACCGCTCCTAGCCTAGGGAGCGATCGCTCCTACTAGATTTCGGCCTAATTAAGCTTGTTTTTKGCCCATTTAGCCTTTTGTCTAAATAGCTTTTGGCTCATTTTTTAATGGCTAAGTCTGATTTGGAGAGGTTTTGGTGAGAGATATATACATTTTTAGCAATTTTGAGAGAGGAAAACACATTATTCATTGSTTTGCTTTGTAATCAAGTTGAGATTTCTTCTATTCTTTTCAATCTATCATTCCAAGTTTTGGTATTACTTCTTCAACTCTTACTTCTTGTTTTAGATAATTGCTTGTCTTTTGCACCCTTTTAAACTATTAGTTATTTGGTATTTTGATCTTGATCTCTTACTATTGCTTTGTTGAGTGGTTAATTATGTTTAGTCCTTGTTTAAAGCTTGTCTTATGTTTTATTGCTTTATTCTCCATGATGTGTGAGTAGTCCTCTTTCTAGGGCTTGTGTGATGGAATAGTTGGAATGATTTGGGGATTTTCTTGCCATTGAGTGAAAAAAGGGGAAGGTGGTCTTTAAGCGTTGTGAGCATTAGGGTAGCCCTTGATCAAGGTTACACTTGATGTTGGTTTACATACATGCTTTGTCTATGAGTTTTGTGTGTTTTCTATTCACTCCTTAAAGGACCAAAATGACAGATTTGACTATGCCAGAAATCGAAGACGCGTATTAGTAATGCTGATTAGGATTGTTCAAGGTTGCTCTTGTAAAATGGTGCGGTTAATATGAGGGAGAACTTGGTGAGGCCTGTGAAATAAGGGTAACCGAACAAGTAGTTCTTGCTTACTCCTTCATTACCTTCAATTAGGGTGCACAAGCGGTGAGTATCGTGATGAGAGAAAATTAGAGAGTGCTATCCCTTTTTCGAGATCATTGACCCTTGGTGAGGTTCTTTCTCCCGGCACTAAAGACTATCTCCAGAGCATTTGCCCCAGGATTCTTAGCTATTTGTCTTAATATATTGTTGCTTGTAGTTGCGTAGTTGTTACTATCTGAACTTACCAATTCAAAACTCCGAACTTATCCAAATATATCAACATTTGCGTAGTTCTTGTGTTCGATCATAAAACCACTATTCATCTAATCTTGGGTTTTGAGAAAGGAATCAAAAAGCTTTACAGCAGAGCGTAGTAGAGTTGAAATTTGCTAAGAAACATATTTAAACATTGTTATGGACGATCATGTTTTTATTATGATAGTTTCTTGCAGACAAGATATAGTTATCAAACTTGTTTTTGTTTCCTTTAACCATCTTGAAGAGTCTTATTGTAGAAGTATATATAGTGCCCAACCACCCTGAACAATGCAGTTGAGATACAGAAAGCCAAAGTACAAAAAAAAAGAACACAATGAAATATATATATTACTAACAACGGCAATATCTGAAACGATGTATATGACATGTAAGGCTACTCATTTCCATTATAAATATAAAGTTCGATAAATACTACAGTGGACAGATAGAGACACACAGAATCGGAAGCCATCAACAAGCTCATGGACTACAACTACTAATGTCCTACCATTGTAATAAAAAGAAGAAAGGTATGCTGAACAAAAACTAAAAAACAAACATAAGATAGGCAATGATCTGGCACATGTACAAAAAAAAAAAAAAAAAAAAAACACACATAGAAGCAGTAAACTAACTCATCGCTGAAGAGCCACAACTTTCCGTTGATAGCTGCCCGATTTCCTATTGATCATCATCTTTTTTGCTCGGGTCTAGTTCTTCAATCTCCACATTAGGGTTGGATGAGGACATGGTCGGAACACTGGCCCCTGCTTGTGCCAATTTATTAGCCTGCTCTTTGGCTTTGACATCTTTATTAGCTTGTGGCTTTACTTTTTTCTTTGCTAGTGTCACCTTCTCAACAGCAGTACGTAGCCTTATCTAGTTCAGGCCCGCCAACTTCTGCTAGCTCATAAACTTTTGATGTCGGATAGTTGGGATCGACATGAAAGGACATCCTAATACAGGCCTTCCAACCCGAATCGTAGGCTTTGTCTTCGACTTCGGTGAGCTCCTCCGTTAGCTTCTGTTCCTGAACCATAGCATTTGCCAAATAGACAGTCACTTTCTGCTCCCGARCCTATGACTCATTCARCTCAGCATACACTTGTTGCATCTAAGTGATCAAMAACTTGTTTTTGATTTCAAGCCGAGTAGTTGATCGCCGATGATTCCACACCATCTTCATCATTATTTTTCTCTGACTAGCCACCCTATTTTTTGCGCGACCAATCACATCCCTCAAATCGTCGAGGGCCACGGTGCAATCCKTTACATATTAGTCGAGAGTMCTTTGGCACATGKCCATCTCAAACTCTAAGGATTTCTTCATCGCCTCATATGCCTTAYGCAATTCGTTCCAWCGACCCCCATCTTCAATCAGGCTCTTTCTTATTCGGGCACTCTTTTCCTTTGTTTTGTTTCTTTCGGTAAGCCTTTCTTGGTACAYTGTCTGAGCAGCCTCYTGCTGGTTCATGATAGTAACTTCCAGATTGGCTACTAGTTTCTAAAGACCAACAATCTCACCCTGCTCATGCTCGGCGATTTCCACCAAYGAGCAGAACATCTGACTACCTATGATGTCATAACCARGTAATCCGATGTCAACATMCCRAACACATGTGTAATAAAAAAAGGAAAAGAGAGATAGACAAACARAATATTCAGAATTCATGTTACAAATCRAATCAGCTTTACTTACCTCCATTAAATAATGCTGCAAYTCTTGTTCGGGTTTCTTCTCACTCTTGGAAGGYTCCCCGACCCAAGACGCAGCGTGAAAAYACCATTGTCGGGCCCTGTTTGTCGGGTTTAAAAGTGAYAGGTCCCCAATACTCCCGATCATCTTCTGCCGACACTCACTACWACAAAAAAGCCCAAAGAAACCGGTCAAAAATGGCCTAAGAGACCGCATTACAACCGGTCTCTAGCTCAWAGGGCTCTTAGGGTTAGAGACCGGTTAGTAATTGCGGTCTCTTAAGACAAGCAAAGAGACCGGTTATGTAAAAACCGGTCTCTTAAATGACAACATAAGAGACCGTATCTGTAGAAAAACCGGTCTCTTAGGTAGATCAAAGAGGCCGATTTTTGTGTCAGAACCGGTCTCTTTGATCCCCCTAAGAGACCGGTTTTTTTATAACCGATCTCTTTGAGTATTTTATTAATTAAAAAAAAGTACGGCAGGTGGGAGGTCCCACCTACTGTACTTTAAAGAATTGATAATAAATACGAATGTAATTACATACATACGAACAAAGCAACATACAATATGTTATGTACAATATTTCTAAAATACATACTAACTACTTAGTTACATAATATATACATATAAATTTTTAGAAATATATACTAATATATGACGCTACTTAGAAAAAATATAACTTCTCTGAACAGCAGCCCCGTCGCGTCGCTAAGTAAACCCGTTGCACCGCTACATCTGTCTCTTATACACATCTAGATGTGTATAAGAGACAGTCATGTTACAAATCAAATCAGCTTTACTTACCTCCATTAAATAATGCTGCAACTCTTGTTCGGGTTTCTTCTCACTCTTGGAAGGCTCCCCGACCCAAGACGCAGCGTGAAAACACCATTGTCGGGCCCTGTTTGTCGGGTTTAAAAGTGATAGGTCCCCAATACTCCCGATCATCTTCTGCCGACACTCACTACAACAAAAAAGCCCAAAGAAACCGGTCAAAAATGGCCTAAGAGACCGCATTACAACCGGTCTCTAGCTCATAGGGCTCTTAGGGTTAGAGACCGGTTAGTAATTGCGGTCTCTTAAGACAAGCAAAGAGACCGGTTATGTAAAAACCGGTCTCTTAAATGACAACATAAGAGACCGGTTATAAAAAAACCTGTCTCTTAGGTAGATCAAAGAGACCGGTTTTTGTGTCAGAACCGGTCTCTTTGATCCCCCTAAGAGACCGGTTTTTTTATAACCGATCTCTTTGAGTATTTTATTAATTAAAAAAAAAGTACAGCAGGTGGGAGGTCCCACCTACTGTACTTTAAAGAATTGATAATAAATACGAATGTAATTACATACATACGAACAAAGCAACATACAATATGTTATGTACAATATTTCTAAAATACATACTAACTACTTAGTTACATAATATATACATATAAATTTTTAGAAATATATACTAATATATCTGTCTCTTATACACATCTAGATGTGTATAAGAGACAGGTTCCATACACAAACTAGCGAAATATAATCAACAAACAAAGTAGATCATATTTGAAAAAAAAATCAACGAAATTAAATCCGAAAAACAAAAAATCAGTTGTAAATTAACGAAAAATAAATTCGAAAATCAACAAAAAAAAATTACAACGAAAATCAAATGTGAAAAACAATCAGATCTAAAATTGAAAATACAGAAAAATAATGAGAAGTGAAAATTAAATACAAATAAAAAAAATAAAATGTGATTTGAGAAAAGATAAAACCGAAAAAACCTTAGAAAAACAAAAAATAATAATTTAAACCTCAAATTAGATATGAAAATCGAAAAATCAATAAAAAAAAATAAAAACACAAACAAAACCAAAAACAGAAAATAAAAATACAACAAACAACATCGCAATAATCGAAATAAACAAACAAAGTAGAATCGAAAAACAATCAACAAAGTAGATYTGAGAAGAGATAAATCCGAAAAAAAAGAAACAAAATTAAAACTCAAATTAGATATGAAAAACCGGAATCAATCAAAAAATTTAAAAGACTCATACAAAAGAGAAATTCATATCAAAACGAACAAAATGATGCGAGAATAAATTCACAAGACGATTTATCTGAAAATAAACGAACAATATCCTCAGAAAATAAACGAACAAAACGAAAAATTTTATCTGAAAGCGATGAAACTCGATCTAAAATAAATATAATTCTGAAAAAACAATTCATCTAAAAGACAAAAAACATCTTGGAATAACTTAAATAAACTCAAAAAATTCAAAAATTACCTCAGAAAAACTGTACTTGGCGTCGGAAGGAGAGGGATTCGATGACGGTGGACGATGAGGAGTGAGTGGCGTCGCGGAGGTGTTGAGTGAATTGTGAAAGAATTGTGAAAAATTGGAAGTAGAAAAGAGATAAGAGGAGAGAGGGTGAGGTGTGAAGAGAGAGAGGATGGAGATGAAAGGCATCCGAAAAAAAGAGAGGAGAGAGAGTAAGGTGTAAGGAGTGAGGGTATGCGTGTGATGATAATGTGGTAGAGGCCAATAAGTATGAGTGGTTGACAACTGTGCATGCATGTGATGATAATGAATTAATTTTTGGGGTCCACTTGGATCAAAGAGACCGGTTTATCATAAAACCGGTTTCTTTCTTGAAGTTAAGAGATGTGTCATAATAACCGGTCTCTTAGACAAGTCTAAGAGACCGGTTTTCATGAATAYCCGATCTCTTAACTTAAGAGACCGGTTTTCATACAACACCGGTCTCTTAAAACTGGTGCCTAATCCAATTTTTGTAGTAGTGACTGGTGGAATAACCTTCTCACACTATTGGGAACCAATATTTTACCCATCTCATATAACGGGTCCCCGAAGGAGGCAAGTGCCGACAACAAACTTTTGCTCTGGCCTCCCCCTTGGAGACTTGTAGTCTGAACAACCCCTTGGTTCACCTTCTCCTCCACATTCCTTTGGGGTGGAGTCATTTCAGATCCTCTCGCACACTCAGAGCCTCCTCGATCTCTCGTAGTGTTTGCTTCTGCTCTGTCGGCAGTGTTGGAGATCAAATGGGAACAATCGAGGGATCCTGCATCACTTGCTCATGGGTTGGATTAGGTATGATCGATCAAGAGCCACCACTGGTGTGCCCTTATCAGCACCCACCACATTGTCACTTTCCATCAAAACATCATCCTGTTGAAGGTCCGATGGTCGAGCACCAGGTTTCAAGAGTGATGAGATTGGTACCTCATCCTCATCTTCCTCCTCCATCATAACACGCCTTAGGAGGATCTTAATTTTCACCCCTGCTACCCCCCGACTCATCAACTTTCCTCTTTCTTTTACTCGACCATATCTGCCTCGAGTTCAGGGTCCGAATCAACGAGATCGACCACCTCTGTCTGGATGGGAACCGACTTTGGAACATAATGATATTTTTCTACTTCCTTGGAGATCTAGTAGCTCAGATCTTCAGAATCATATTCTTGTCGTTGAATCGGCTCACTAGTTAGTTCCTCCAYTGGTCCACGATAATCAAACGCTAAGTCCGAAGAAGACTGCATAACACAGCCTATAGTTAGACATGGACAAAACATTCGCAATATGTAAAATAAATAATTACACCAGGTCACAATCACTCACTAGATGATCGATTGGTCAAACTGCTCTACTCGTGGCTCGGCAACACCAMTGATYGAAGCTGCAGCATATGGCCCGRCTTGTAGGAAATATCGTCGATCAAGAAAATTCGCAAAAAAGARCAAGGATAKAATACACCTACTCAACCTCAGTCACAGGTGATGAGACCACATGCACTTCGGTTATGATCCAAACGAGTTTGTCAAATGGATCGGCTTTCTCACTAGTTTCCTTTTGAGCAGCAATACTCTGCTCAAACATTGATCTCCGACTACTAAATAATTTCGGTATCTTGAAATTATCAAARYCGATGTAGGGATGAGTCTTCTTAACTTGRCGAAACTCTGCTATTCCGAACAACACGTAGCCAATCTTCKCCTCRGCTTTAGAAACTGTTGAAATCAAGGACAACGACATTAGCATAAAGAACAACGTGGGTTTATGCATGCCGAAGAAAAGAAAATACAAAAAAAGACACACATAAAAAACAGAGAAACATATCAAAGATGGCTCCCCAACCGAAACAATGAGCCATTACCTGCCATCTTTCGGTTGAGGCTGCACATCGACAACATCTTCTCCTGAATAATATATCTACAATTAGGTAGCCAATACTTCAAAAGTTTATATGACAGCCCTGATGCAACAAACTTTAACTGGTCCTGATCATGCGGGGTCATCTCTAGACCCAATCGCTTCATACTCTTATATGGCCTGATAAATCTCAATGGGCCACCGAAATTATTGGGATGATTGGCCCTCAAGGGAACTCTAACCCAAAAGAAATCAAGGTACCAATTTTTATCCGAATCCTGATAAGGGTACATCGTGCAAAAACCTGACCTACTATTTATGCACCAGTACCTGTTCTACTTCGGATTCTTCGCCAATGTGTGCATTTCATCGAAACCCTCAAGAGAAGAAGTGAACCCTATGAAACTGATGGCCCATACATAAGCTATAATTCGCCATACACTCAGTGACATCAACTGGGCTAAGCACACGTTGTAGGCGTGTAACACTGAAGTACTAAATGGGTCTAGGGGCGGCCGAAGACCATGCTCAAAGTTCCTGACATACACCCCGATGAACTTATGGTTCGAATCTTCGAGGGGATGTGTAATCTTGTCATTAGGTTCGAGCACCCTCAACCAATACCCATCCTCCTCCATCACCCCATAAAGAATCTTCGCGATCTTATTAATGTCCCGAGTCGTCACAAATTTATGGGAACATATTTTTGCTAACACACCAGAATGCTCGTCGACAACTTCAGCATCTGAAAAATCGATGGCCCACTCATCCCTCTGAGATACACTTGCACCCGTAGGAGCAATAGATATGAGAGGCACTGTACTGATTGCAACCCCATTTGTGGACTCTAACCATGTTACTTTAGTGATCGGACGAGGCCGACGAGAAATTCTTTGAATCACTTGTTTCACTTCTTCATCCTCTTCCTCTAGTTGTTGAACCACTTGTTTATCTTTTCACGATGCCATTTTAGTCAAGCAATAGCAGCGAAATACAACCACAAATTCTAAACACATAAACACAGAACTACGGGAAACACTAAATCAAATCAGGAATAATTACCTTCTCCTAACGCAGAAAATGCCGACAAAACTAATGCAACAAACCACGCGCTCACCGACTAAGTATTCCAACGGGAAATTGAGAAACAAATCGAGAAGTAAAAGCAAGCAGCAAGATTTTCGAAAATGAAGAGAGAGAAATTGAAAAAAAAAACCGCATGCAACTCCCACTTTATTTATACTTTGCGTCTCTTTCCCTCCCAGTCATCACGTGGCATCACCACARCCTTCCACTCTTCAACTCCCACTCTGTTTGACTATTCACACCTAATTTAGATTTTCACATTTCCCACCCAAACATAATCCCACCTGGTTCTCATTTCACTTACTTTGCTCGCTCAATCAAACTGAGCCTTGGGGGGGGGGAATTGTATAGGTATTAACCCATAAGACTACAKCCCAAYCCAATTCCCATCTCAGCCCAATAGCCAACTAGGCCAGCCAGGTCYARAACAAGGCTAATTGAGGCCCAAAGCCCATGAGACACAAGCATGCAACTGCCTAAATACCTAWATATACAARGCTTGAGACTCAAAATCGGGTATCTAAACTCTTAAACACTCACATTAAATTATTCAAATATCAATCCACTCTTATGATTATCTGACTTAAGCTTTAGAGAGGTTTTACTCGGGAAAACCTCTGAGGTAGCAATATTTTACTCTATTTTACAAGCAAATCAAGGGAAAAGCACAAATCAAATCAAGTCTTCCTCAACTCAAGCAAGATCCACTCACGATCATATTGTTTCACTCGAAACAAGTACCATTAGCCACTTTAACTCCATTGGCTGAGTCGCGCGCACTGCTAGAGAGGGACACGGTGGGCTGGGCACTAGTGGGTTGAGCAATGGCCTAGCCACTGATGGACTAAGCCCTAACAGCGAAGTCCATCGTGGTGTTGTAAAATATTTGATGAAACGTAAAAGAAAATTAAATATCGAGGACAATTAATTGATTAATTAATTTAGGGTTTTAGGATAACCTAAACTTTTGATACCATGTATAAATAACTATATGACTCACCCTAATTAGGGAGTCCAGACATTATATATATAGAGAAACAAATTACAACCTATGATCGTATATTTACAAGAGTGCCCTTAGGCATGTTATGCTATTACTTACAATAATTGAAGATCTAAGTTTTAAGACAACGAAACAAGAGAATTGTCGACCACATTATGCAAGTTGCAAAAGCCAAAAATACAATTACTTTAATAGTTTAATTACATATTTTTCTTTAGGTAGTTAAGAAGCGTCCTATTGAACTTAAACCTCGCTCATGTCAGCTTGACATAACTTTTCATGAAAAGAACCTTTGGAGAAAAGGGGTTCATAAGCGAAATTCTCGCGCCAAAGTGATGACAGTGGAATTTGATCCCACAATTGTGCCTCGTGGTAGTGAGATGCAAACTCAAACCTGACCAAGTAGTACTCGATATATACTTCCTTACACACACAAGTATCCCCTCATGAACAAGGTTTCCTAAAAGGTATTATACATTTTTACCATATGCTTATGTACAATATACATCGGATGACTATGCCACTATATGAGGTGGATGTGGGTGATAGCTGATAATAACAGCATAAAATGAAGATAAGAAAGAGAGAGCTTGTGCGTTATGCTAAAGCAATTAAAGCTGTTGAAAAGGGCATCAAGTGCATGTAGTAGACTTGTCCCTTTCTTTCCCATAAGAAGTCATAACATATTAGCCATACTAGAGATCAAAACTATGGCTATGGAAGTGAAAAACTGGATGATTGTGCTTCCTCCTCAGGCTGTGGGACCTTATCTCCTTGGCAACGCTTGATGTTAGAGTTTCAGGACCGCAGACTAAGACACCAGCATCAACTGCCCCCCATTGTTCTGACAACGATTCAAATATTTCTGAAGCAACAAAATGAGATTGTTAAGTAATACATCAGAGAAACCTTTCTTCAAAAATGTTCTAATAAGCGAAATAAGTTGAAAAGAATAGGACATCAGAATAAGCGAAAATAATCCTAGATCAAGATTTACAAATCCAGAATMGTTTCATGTTTAGTCCGGTAATGCAAGTAACGAGACTTTTAGATCRTAGTCTGTCCAATCATTTATTGTCAGAGGAAGAAAAATTGCGGGTTACTAATAAGAAGTCAAGGTTCCTCTTAGGTTTCGGAAAAAGATTCATGGCTTTTATGAGATATTCCAAGCATTATAGCCTAGATCAGCAGTCTTAGACTCTTAGCTTCCTGCTTTGTGTAAACTGTTTACAGTCCTGATTCCTGAGTTCATCACATKGTCACAACTGACATGTGATTATAACTTTTAATCTTAAAAAAGATAAATACAAGGAGGGCATGGGATTTACCTTTTAAGTCTGGCCTACATCCATACCGAAGAGTGCTTGAACTAAGAAGATAGTCCTGATTAGAATTCTTTTGTTCTACTGCTACATCATGACGCGCTGAGTTAGATTTCTTGGTATCATACTCGTTACTCTCAGAGGCTAACATTCTTCGCTCCCATAGATGCCAAAGTGCCACAGTTACACCCCCAAAAACAACAACACCAGCAAGCATGCACAGAAATACAAGAAGTCCTTTGTACCACCAAGTAKATATATTGCGAGGATTTAAGTAGAGCACATCCAGCAAACCCCAGAAGATTAGAAAACCAACTGAAGAAGCAACGACATACATCCCAGACCATACGTTATCTCCTGTTCCAACTAAAACTGATATAGCAGATCGTTTTGAGTTGGGATATGTACAGGTGTTCATAACACCGAAAGCTTTCCCCTCTTCCTGTCAAGAATAAAGTCCAGTACATTTAAGAAGTCTACCAAAAAAGAAATACAGAAATAGAAAGGACGAAGGTAGAGAATGGAAGGATAACCAACCACTTTAGGTTCTGATTGTCGAGTGACATAAATTTGAATGTCAAGATTCAAGGCATCGTAAAAAATGGGGTTYGTGGACTCCAAGTTTATCATTGATAGAAGTGGGAGYTCATCTGAGGTTTTGAYGGCCCAAACTATTGAGATATTTCTAGGCATGCAARACTTTCCTTCTTTGAGACGGTGCATCACATCACTTAGAACAGCAAGGAAGGGAGAAATACCAATTCCACCAGCCACTAATACAAGGTTCTTATACCTAAAGAAGAACCAAGAAACGGTAAGACTTTCTATCTMGTTATTATAAAATGCAAATCCGACAAAAAGAAGAAAAAGAAAATTGCAAACAAATACTCATTAAGAATTCGAGATCTCATTAAAAAAGGGATTAGGTTCAGTAACCTCATATTAATTATAATACTGATACGGGCATCAACTATTTGAAATTATGATATGAAGAATAAGTTAAGATACATGCAGAATGTAGTGTAAAATTTTAAATAACTCTTATTGAGTAGAGAGGAAGCCATACGTCAAATGATATGGTGTTTCATGCCCGTAAGGCCCCTCTACAGAGGCAGTTATAGCAGATTTCAGCTGGGCTTCTAACAGCTTCTGATGTTCTTTGTCATTGCTTGAGAGTTTTCCTTTAAGCATATCTGTCCACTCTCCAAGAACTTTTATAAGAACTGAAAGGTGGTTTTGACCCTCTAGAGGACTGGAGGAAACACTGAAAGGATGCCATTGAAGCCAAGACAATTCCCGAACTTGAAGGAAAATAAAGCTGAGAGCATTATACCTAAGACCTGTATATTCAGCAGACAGAGTGATATACCCAGTCTATCAAAAGTTCAAAACAATGGAATATAATGAGTGATTTCTGATCAAGTACACTTACATGCAGGTTTCGAAATCACGAGCTCCACAGTTCCACAAGGAAGTGATGTTGCAGAAATTACATCAACAGTCTTACGTGATTGGATAAATCTCAAGAAGCGATCAAGCATGAAGAGGAAGATTCCTCCAGCACCCATGAAGTATATGAAGTCACCAACGTGCATAGCAAAGAAGACAACAAAGACGATATAGAGTTGATGGGTGTAGAAAAATAGCTCGAAATTCCACTGTCTTACTCCAGGGAGTGATGTCACCCACATCAAGATCCCAGCTGTAAGGGATATGACGCCAGCAAGATTTGCTACACCAATATCTCTCCATTCAAATATCTGCAGAGAAGGAGTTTAAAGTCATAAATCTGCAACTTTGTAAGCTTCATGCTTGACTGATTGTAGCAATTCTTGTTAAATAATTTCATAAAAAACGTTTAAATTTTTTTGGTATAGGAGAAGAAAAGGTGTTAGACAAAATAGGATATATGCATCTTAACATCTTCAGGCATAACTGTTGTCAATTCTGGTCGTGAAAGAAAGTCTAAATTTCCAAATATGCAGTCTCAATTATACTCAGAAAAATGAAGAAATCATGCCAATATAAAATTAGTAGTGAAGTCTTCCATCTTGAATATCATGCAATAATCTGCATTGCACTGAATTYAAGAAAGAGGCACAGTATTTGAGAGATATAACCTTGATACCCAATCTCCCTCTCAAACTGATTAGTGAAGAAAGCCCTGGCTAGCCCTAAGTGATGAAGATTCTTTAGATTTATAATAAACTTTTGAGTCTGAGAATGCKACATGTAACAAAGAGAGAATTCAACCCACGAGAAAAATCGTCGGAGGACGTTGGAAGTTAAAGTTCAAGGTATTGTTACAACATAGACTACTGAGCTTAGAGGGGGGTTTCTTTAATGCCATTGTGGTTAAATACTTAATGTCCTACAAGGGTAGAAGACAGCAGTATTCACAATGCATTCACTAGTAGTCAAACAGGTTTAGAAGAACATAGCAGTATGGCACTATAACAAGGCACATAACATTGTCCTGTTCAGGCAATGCAATGACATTCGTTGCTTCTTGTTTATAAGGATGGCTTGAGAAATCTATGAGTAAGAGACTATTTGACCAATGCCGCAAATACAAAAGACATGCTTTCTAGGGACTAAACAATAGGGCTTACCTCTTAACGGTTACAGGACATCTAGAAAGAACTTACATACATGACATGACGGTATAATCTAACAGGAAATCCATTGCTTCTGTTCAAGTTAAAGGAACAGAAATCAAGTATAGTGCAACATTATACTTATTTTAAAATATTTTTGATACACTTTTATATGGAATTGTTGAAAATTTTGCGTCACATATTCATATTAACTAATTAAAAGTCTGTTTCACCATGTAGCAGAATTTCATCATAAAAAATTGTGGAAAAAGCTTAACTTATACTGTATTGATTTCTAGTTTGGGATAGTGGCACATTGCATATCTACTTTTGAGGCAGAAATACTCACTTGGTTAAGAAGTCGGCCCTCCATTGCCCAAACGATTACATAAGCCAATCCATGGAGAGTRAAGAGCACCATGGTAAGATGTCCCAACCAAACATGATATCTGGTGGCATGCTCAAATGGGATATCTACAAGGCGAAGAAGAATGGATCCTCTCGAAATAGGGAGAAACAGAAGTGACATGCAGAACAACCCAATGAGGCCAAGGTTAGCTCCCACCCGATCCAACATTAAACGGCTGAAATTTCAAAAGCCAAAACGTAAGATCCTATTGTCATGATTAGAAAACCAAAATCACTATAAACAAATTTCAGAATACAAGGATTATTACTGTATAGCATCATATTCTGTAATCTTTATATATTGAACTTTTACTCGTACTGTTATTGATAATAGTAGCAGCAATAAAGGAAACAATGAAGTATATTATAKGAAGCAATTTCAGGGGCATATATGTATAAATTGATCAATAATCTGATCACTTGGTCAGATTTAAGGACGATCATTTCATGTTACTTAACGACAATCTACTGCTGGCTGACTGTATATGAAGTAACATAGCATTATGTACTCTGACACAAAAAGAAAAAATTCCAATAGCCAGTTCCCACAAGCAGGTGATTAGTCTTAACAAGAAATGTTACAAATCCTCAAAATAGGCAGTACTAGAACTACCATAATATCAAAACAAAACACCAAAACAATCATGCSTTTCAGATGTCATTTCTGCAGTCCAGGCAAAGGTATAAGAATATAAGGGTCACCGCAATTAAATTGTCTTAGAGCCTTAACAGAAGAAGCWATATAGCTGTCATATTCATACAAAAGGTACTGCACATAAAACACAAGATGAAAGCTGCTGGGGCTCCCCCTAATTATGTATTCAGTACTTCAGTAGCATATTAGTATCAAGCAACATACTTAAGCCAGAGCTATCAATGGCTCTCAGCAGTGACATTATGATAAACTGCTATCTAAGTATATATGTAGCAWTTAACAATTTTCCATCAAAATTTATAGCTGCAAAGGTAATTTTTCTCATCACCTCTTATCAAAGAGAGTCGCTTGTATTTGAGAGATCTCGCTCCAGTTCTGTACAATAATATAAGCACCAGACCAGATAACGAATACAGCAACGAGGAGTATCCCTATGAATTCTGCAGCAGTCGTCACCCCGAATGGTCCTTTCACCAATACAGGGAATGTCCATAGCCTGAAAGATGGACGTTTCGACCTCTCCTTCCTACAAGCACAACAATAGATTTCATTAACAAAACTAAACAATGAAATGAACATTATARTATAGCCAGTGTAACTTATGTTACTGTTGCTTTTCATTTACCTTAAAATACTGGTGTTGGATTCTTGACATTCTTTCATTTATAGACACTATATAAATTGTTTCTAAAATAGCCAGAACCCAGTCCATCAATTAGACAGAAACCATATTGTACCCGAGTCCGAGTAACATAGCTTATTTGACATTCATAGCAAGATTATCCTAAATTTTAAYGAAGTCATGCATAACAACTGAAAATAAACATCATACTAAAATAAAAACATACTCTTGAATCTCATCCTCCTCTGAGATGATAAGATACAGCATAGCAAGAGACGCCAATATGATAATTGGTAATGTGAAAGCAAAGAACAAACTTCCTGCAAAATATAAACATCAAAACAAAACATTCTTGAGTACACTTCCTACTACTAGTAAATCAAAACAATAACCAAATTTGAACATTATGATAACTTTATGTGCAACACACACAAAATACACCAACTCAATCCAAAGTCCAAACCAACCTGTAAGCCCAAATAGAGTTCCACTTGTAGCACCAATCCATTTCTCATTAACCAAACTTCTCAAGGTGGGATACAAAAACATGAGGGTTATCCAAGCACCAAAAACCACCCACATCAACAACTTTAGAGCCCATTTTGCTGTTAGCTTCAAAATGGGTGATTTCTTCTTCTCTGAATCAGTACTAATTTCACCACTTGATAACAATGGCGTATCATCACAGACTTCTCCCATACTAAACAAGTGTGCTGAAAAAGTTCAGTTTTTTAAGGTTTGATAAAACTTAACTAGAATTCACCTAATTAAAATAATAGATTCAACTAACTATATAATTAAATTAGTAGAAAAATACAAGTTAGTGGGACCCACTACCATAAATRTTTGCAAATGACCCCTCTAAAATCAAGAACCATGTTAAAAGATAGTGAAAATGGAGAGGCTAATTTGAACCACTGAAGCCATTTTGTTTAATTGTTGGAACACATAAGTCCACTGATTTTACTTGTGCAAGAAATTTTTGCAAAAATTAAAAACAGTAGTTATCTACATTTCTCCGAATAATTTCAAATCAAACACCTGGAGGATACCCATCAGTTTCAGTATCTGTCAGTTTTAATACCCTGGAAAATCAAATAAGAACCAAGAATTTTAATGTAAATATGTAATAAAAAAAATAATAAATTAATTTTTACAAAGTACTGTTGAAAGAGAAAAACTAGACTGTATTTGGAAATATACCCAAGAAAATCAAATTTATATTTTTATGATCACRAGTGAAAATCAAGTAAATAAGTGGTTAAATCATGTGGTATCAAGTGATTTGGCAGGAATAGAATAATCACTGTCAATGAACGTACGATGGGATGCTAACCACAGAACTGAAAGGATAAAGTTTGTGATATAGAATTGAAAGCATATTATTTTTCATGGTTTTTAGGAGAACAAATAAAAGAAATGTAAAAAGGTTGTTCTTGTGTATACTACTCTGTACTTGGTAGTTGGTATGTGTAATGTAGATGTAGTGTTGGAACTCTGGTGGCATATGAGATTATGAGGGGTGAAGACTGAAGAGAGATGGGGAACTGCATTTTGACATGCACGCAACAAAAAGATAATGCAAAGGAACGACTAACGTGCCATATTGGTTCTCTTTGCAATTTGTTGAGTATTCCTTGCGTGCTACTTAGAGGAATAGCCTATTTATTTGTTTTGTTGGATACTCCCATCCTACACTCGGTTGTGGCTAGGTTGTTAGAGGCCCTGAACTAATTATTTTGGAGAGACTCTTATTAAATCTTAAATTTTGTTTAAAATAAAAGGTGAATAATTTTACTCCCAAAACTAATATCCAACGAAAGTACAACTTACAAATTCACTTAAATAACAAGTGCAAAATTGATACAAGTAACAACTTATTTAAGTCAAAAAAAAAAAAAAACCTTGTACACAACTCATTCTTTAATTTATCTTGGAAATAGGCTATGGAGTATTCAATTTCTTTAAATTTATCTGTGCATCAAAGAAGTGCAATTGTTAAGAAAATGAAATTGTTTAAAGAGATTAAATTTGAAAAAGAATGATGCCTTTTAAAAAATTGGAAAAGAAAAATGAGTACGGCTCTTTTTTTTTCTTTCTTTTTCGACAGGCACATACTATAAATATAAAGGAAGTAACACGCAAATAAAGATTAAACCTAAAAAGGTTACCGGACTCGTTTGCGCAAGGAAATCACAAGATCATTAGCCCGAGTAACCAAAAAATGCGAAACAAGTACCAAGCGGAAAATTAAAAAAAGACTCTCCTAAGATAGTGATGTCCCGAACAGCACAACCATACTCTGGATGTGATAAGGATGATGTCTAAACAGTGAGGACAACAACCATTGAATCAGAATGAATCTGGACTTGTTGAATCCCTTTGGCTATCAGTTCCTTCATAATATGAAGGATGGCCAAGGCCTCACAGTGGGTAGAGGATAGAGCCGCTAGTGAAATAGAACTTTCAGCAAAGGTGGAGCCATTAAGATTGTTGGAGATAACTCATCCAACAGCTGCAGTGTTGAAAAATATAGTGTTGTTGAGCTTCTTCCATGCCCCATCCACCTGAACTGTAAACAGGGAATCAAGAAGTGTGTGACGGCCAAGATTACTGTTAGGGGATCCTGTGGGGTTGATGATGTTGATGAAGAAGAGGTTGAAAGATGAGCAGCCAAACTGGTCACGGCCTATAGACACTGGGTCATGTGAATTCTTATTTGAAGCAACATATCCTTAGGAGAAAGTGTGGTCCCTCAAAAGACCATGTTATTCTTGGTTAACCAGATGACCCATAGGGAGGAAATTAACAAACAGACAACAACCTCCTCCTCTTCCAAACTGAATAGTAAGGTAATAAAGTCAACCACCCATGTGTGTAATGGGACCAGGTGATTTGCATCAGGTCGATCTTAAACCTAAGCTACCATCAGCCTAAACAACGTTGACTTTCAACAATCTCACTTAATTGCAATCGATTATTTTTCATTTGCAACTGAAAACTTTTCTGAGTTTTCTAGAAAATCTTTCATTAAAGCCATAAGTTCTGCTATATCGTTAGATGGTTCAGGATGTAAGTTATTCATATTAGTTTGAGGAGAAGAGTTATAAGCATGCAAATATGAACCATTGTGAGGACAAAGGGATACATCATGATCATAAGTGTAGCAATTGGAACAATAAGAAGATTGAGATATATCATTGTAAGTACTATGTGTAGAGTAATTTGCTAGAGTCGGCTCAACATATAATTTCATCTCTTCATCATAGGTCTCTCTAGCATATTACATCATCACATTCAAACCTTCTTTTATCGTTAAGYGTTCAAATTGATAATTACACTTATATTCTATCTCCAGTTGTGTTATCTGTGTCGCACCCCCATATATCGCGAAACATAAGTCCATTTCGCTATACGAATGATGCGGACCAATTAAATCCCAAAGCCTATCAATATATCGCCAAAACACTTCATCCTCAAATTGAGGAAAATAGAAAGGTATTGCAGAAATTTCAAGCATACTAAATATTAGGGGAAATTCCCAGTGGCCTGGTAGGGTTGAGGTTTCGCGAATTCTCAGTGGTAGTGTCGTGGTTTTTTTAATCCCAATGGTAATGTTTAAGTTTGTTAAGTTTCCCAACCGTGATGTTATTGAATGAATTGCCGTTAAATGAGCAATAATATTAACCATAGTTGACTTTCTCACTCGACCACCACTGCAACTAGCATCACTGGCTGCCCATCGCCAACACTGCCACCAGCACCACCAGAAATCCAACATCATCATCCTATTCACCGTCATCCTGTCATCAACATCATCCTATTCACCATCATCTTGCCATCAACATCATCTTCTAAAATCACGGCCAAAAATCCCCCTTAATTTGTTCGAACATCTATCCCAAAAATCCCCTTTTGTTCGAAAATTCACCCAAAAATCCACCAAAAAAATCGAAAATTCACACAAAAAATTCGAAAGAAATTCACTTTATGATTCCCCATTTACGAAAAATTGCAAAAAATGATGCCCCACAATTCGAAAATCTTCAAACCAACCCCAAATTGAACAAAAATCCCAAATTCTAAGTAATAAATTCGAAAATTTTTACAAATGACAATTTAAAAACCCTATTAAAAATTAAAAACCATCCTTTATTCCAATACTTCTAAAAAATTTCAACCCTCAAGCGAGATGATTGATGAATGTATGTGTGATCAGTGGATGATAACATGATGTTTATGAAGTGGTGATATGATGATGCATATGATTGGAGGTGGTTACGACAGGTGAAGGAGGGGAGAGGAAGAGGTGATTCCATTAAAAACAGGCTGAGAAGAAGAGATAAACGAGTGGGAAGGATAGGCATGAACATGGTTGTAGGTGAATAGAGAGAGAAACGAATGTTGGAAGGAGAAGAACAAGGTGAGTTGGTTAAGAATAGAAACGCGTAACGACCAAAACACTTAGTTTACAATATTCCCTTAATTAACATCACAATTGGGGAATCTTAACAAAACTTCACAATACATTGGATTAAAAAAAAAACAGCACACTACCACTGAAATTCGCGAAAACCTCGACATCCTACCAGGAATGTTACCCAAAAATTAGTCATATGTATAAAAAAATAAAAAAAAACATAATTACTAGACTTCAATTAATTAACAATTTAAGATCCCGCTTCCCCGGCAACGCGCCAATATTTGACAGGCTTGTTCGCGTACCTATCAATATTAAACTAACTAATTGAGCTAGTGTTAAACAGTCGAAATCCACAGAACGACAATTATATTAATTATGTAGATGATCGTCGATTAGTAAAAGTCTTTTTAGTTATGTTAACTACAACTAATTAAAAGCAATGATAATTAACTATGACCTAAACTATAAAAACTAAAGTCTAGGGCTAATGGTTCACTATAACAACAAATCAACTTATGGGCATCAACATTCACAATAAGACACAATCGAAAAATGATTCAAAGTTCTTCAATCGAAGTAATGAACCATTGACTACTCCTAACCGTATCTCTCGACCTAAATTCTCGTTTACCGATTTGACGTGATCCATGCTTATAGTTTTAATTCACTATTATCTAGCAAACTCTGACTAATCCTAATAACGCATTAAGTACGGTGCTAGCTCTAATTAAATAACTATGAGACAATCATAATTGGAATTCTGATAAATTGCCAACAACGTGATATTGACACTCACCCCCAAAACACCTAGACTATTTATTGTTAAGCCCCAGTCGCATTTCTAGAAGACTACTATCAAGCATAATTAAATCATAAAACAATAGCAATAATAAACCTAACTCAATCATCATGGAAATTAATGAAAATCATAAACAGATAAACAAATAATCTAATAGCAAGAAAATTAATAAAGAAGAAACTAATGAAATCACACTTGATGTTTCAATTGATAGGAAGAAAATAAACTAGGGTTTTGTAGAAGAAAAGTAATTCTAAACTAACCTAATCTAATCATATTGAAGTATAGAGTCTAAGATCTATAAATCAGATTCATATTTAAATATACTCTACACTTATACATTAGCTCTATAGATAGATAAGCTTCTCATATCTACAATTATTATCTCTTCTCAGATTAAAAGCCAACTAAAGTCAATAAACAAGATAAAAATTGGCTCTGTTCCGATCGGATCAGGTGTAGATCCCGATCGATTGGTTCACGGGACACAGTTTATCCTAGTTCGTCTCCAAAGCGCATAATTGAGCTCTGGTGGTCCAAATACTAGCCCATATAACTATTAATATCGAAGCTCTCGAAGTCTAGTTTCCATCGCATTAGAAGTCACCTGTACGACATACAAGAAACATGACTTATGACAAAGGAGTACATATGTGAAATCGCACTGCATCCGCAACCATCATTCATCTTACGCGTAGCTCACATCCCTATTATCCTACTACATCCTCTAAGACTAACGGTATAGTGTCGAATGTACTTCCAAAATCACTCCAAATCAATGGAAGTAACCTAAACCTTATATTCAACACTAAACAACAACAATAGTAGCAAGAGCCTTAGGAAGGCCAAAACCATTAATAAAGCAAGAGAATGAGGGGAAAAAACCATATATTAATACAATACATCATGGAAAAGGTTTAATTGGAAAGTATTATAGATGAAAACACGATATTAATCTCCATATGAATAGCATAGATAGAATAAATAATAAATTTAGCACAATTCTCCGTCTAGCCTACAACCTAGATACGATCCAAGTGACCGTATATACGTGTCAGTATCATATATACGGTCTGTAGTGCCATATTAACGGTCCTCACAACCGTATATACGGTCCTCAAACTGTTATAGCTTTTATCGTATACTTGATTCATATTTATCTATCTTTTTCCCAACAAAAACCTATATAAATACATGCTCTCGGTGCTTAATCGAACATCAACAAATACTATAATACGTAGTGAAATCCAAAGCTCTCAAAAGTCTCTCTCTCATCCAAATTCAATCCACAAACACCAATCACTCTCAAAATCAAAAGTCCCTCGAATTCATCGCAGCTTTCGGAATCGTATCTTTACGAATTTAGGTATAAATTTTGAGGCTATTCAATCAAACTCTCTCTTCTTTTGTTATTAATCTTGATTAATATAATTCATTGAATTTTGTTTTATTTTTGATTTTTAATCATGTAAATTCATTCGTTTCCAATCGCTTTCTAACGATTTTCTTTATTGTGATAATCAATTGAATTTGAAGCAAAGCTTTTGACACTCTAATCTTGATTTGTTTTCTTTTGTGTTGATAGCGATACAAGATAAGTTGATTTATATATATTTGAGTTTTAATTTCTATATATATTATTTCTTGATCTTTGCGCCTATGACTCTTTCTATTGCTTAATCAAGACCAGAATTTGCTTGAATCACATTAAATTCAGATTAATTATGGACGAACGGAGTTTAGGCACCATATTAATTTGATTAATTCAAAGTGGTCACAATCGTTAGGATAAGTAGTAATGCTTGCTTAATAGAAATCAACTCTTGTTTTGTGTTTAATGCGCTTTCTAAGATCAAATCGATAGGCTCTTTGAATGCAATGATTATGATTAATGGAACTACAATGAGACCGAGTAGAGGCCGCTACATGCGGGCGGATTGGGTCAAAGATAATTTTCGTATCATGTCCCTAAACTCACACTTTGGTTACCAGACCAAACAGTGGGGCCATTAGTTTGGCACCAATGTTTCGGGCGTCCGTGTTTAACTTGTATAGGCACGGTGGTGATCCCCTCTATCGACAACACACCCCAACGCACTCACGTGCGGGATCGATTCAAAATCGACGTAGGATGTAAGCCCCGACGAGGGCACACGCCTACACTTACTCTCTATTGTTATTCTAGCCTAGTTAGTTAGAGTCACTTAAGAGTTTGTTACTCTGTTAGAGAGTTGTAGGCTTGTGCCCTCATTGGGCCTTGTCCAACGTCGATTTCGTTCGTGGGCTTGAGCAACAGATCCTGCACGTGAGTGCGTTGGGGTAGTGTTGTCGAGTGGGGAATCGCCACCGTGCCTATACAGATTAATCACGGACGCCCGAAACATTGGTGCCAATTTAATGGCCCCGCTGTCTGATGCATGAACCAAGTCGTGGGTTCGAGGACATGGTACAGAAAGAATCTTTGACCCAATCCGCCCGCATGTAGCGACCTCTACTATTGTAATTCCATTGGATCAAATTCATTGAATACACAACAACTTAGCAATTTTATCCATAGGAAGCACTCTAACCTTAGAAATCTATTAAAAGGTGAGTTTCTATTATGCAAAAACCACTACCTAGCCTAATTATTGTGATCACTTTAAATTAATCAATTAATAAGGTGCTTAAATTCAATTTGTCCATGATTAATCTGAATTTAATGTGATTCAACAATTTTAGGTCTTGTTTAAGCAATAAAAAAGTGATTTCATGCATAAACAATATCAACATACATATAGGATGATGTTTAGTATGCAATAATAGAAAACTCAAATGTTCACATCAAACTTACCTTGCTTCGCTATCAATCATAAGAGAAAACAAAGATCAGTTTATCAAAAACTTTGCTCTAACCTTGATTCGCAAAGAAACGACTCCGAAAGTAGCGACGGATTTGAGAACTTTAGATTTTGATGAGTGATTTGTGAGAGAGAATTTTTAGAGTTTTGAATT
>SNQN01006251.1:18543-39753 GCA_008642245.1 Bassia scoparia | reverse complement strand
CAGTAAGATTTTGGTGTGCTGGCAATACCCCATATTATTTATTTAAAACTAAATAGTAAAGGTACAAAAGGGCCACAACAAGAGGTCACACAAACTGAGAGCAAAACAATTTTTCCTAAAAGTAAATCTGCCGAATCGTTGCTCTCCGTTCTCCGAGCAGATCTTCCGACATCTCATCTCTTTCTAATCTTTATTTGCAGCAATCTGTCACGAAAAAATTTCAAAAAAAAAAAATGTAAAAACAAGTGAAACATCAAGACGAAAAAAAGAACTACTTGGATGAAATACAAGAACGCTAGTTGACGAAATATCAATTACGTTTCTGAAATATAAGAATTACTACTTTACGAGAATATAAGAAGTACTACTATATAACGATATATCATACTTTATACTGAATTATAAGAGAACTACTCTTTGATTATATGAACTGACGTGGTTTATAAATTAGTGAAAATATGCGAATTTGATATATCACAATTACGTGTTTTCCTGAATTATAAAAATATTTCTTATGAATGTAAGATTATGATTATGAATTATATGTACTAGCTGGGTTTATAAAAATATCAGACAAGTCGGCACGTTTCTCCTGAAATTAATAGATATCTTTGTTTAGAACGAATTATTATGAACTGTGATGTTTTTTGGGAATAATGAAACACTTTGTATGAAATTATGAACTCATTTTATGAGAATAATTAAACGAAATATTTCTGATTATAAGAAACTAGACTTATTTAATGATTATAAAATGAACTACTTTTTTGTTTGTATTGGATATCATAGTATGTTGTCTCTAATTGGAAGATTACTTTTATAGCGAGTTGTATATGAAAACTACTTTTATAAGATAAATAAATATACTCGAAACAAAACACAATAGGCAAGAACATAAAAAGCCCAGGAAAGCAAAGTAAAAGCCATAATCTTTTACTCCATATCCATGAAAACAATCCATTTCCAATCAACCATCATCAAATCATCATGCATCGTCGTACATCATCAACTATCGTGTATTATCTCAATCAAAAAAGAAGCTTAACATTTAACAAAATCTTCACATTTTCAGTCGTCGTCGTTCGGTTCTTGCCGAGCCGTCCCATCGTTGCCACAACATAGCAAGCACCCCACCACTAAAAATTGGTCCGTCGGCCAGAAGCGCCTTTTAAGCGATGCGACCGATAAAATGTCCCGTAAGAATTAGCGGTTTGAAAAATTAACTCCAAAAAAAATTAAAGATTGAACGACCGTATCTGGGTCGCTATTTGAGCGGCCCGATTTCACAAGATCCACGGTCCTCTTGTAGCGGACCGATATAACGTCGGCCGCTAATGTACTAGAAAAAAAAACAAAAAATTCATAAAATATAACCCAACATTGTCAATACTGTCGAACTACGTAGTGTGCAGACGCCCTTTTCTCCCTCATCAGTTTTTGTCTTTACACCCCAAATTCCAAAAAACCCACCATTCAACTCTTTCACCTCTCACTCTTGCTCGTATTGATCGTCGCCGGCCGCACAACCTCCCGGCGGACTACCTGCCACCGGGCAAATCCTCCTTTTCCCGCGTCTCTTTTCATCCCTTTTCTGTCCTTTTTCCTTCGTCTTCCCACTCTCTCTGTAAACTATCGCTAGTAACGGCGGCAACCACCCCGCCCACCAGAACACCATGCACATGCGGGCGGCGGCCCCAAGGCAAGCAGCGGTAGAACGCAGAACGGCGCCCCCATGGTTCCTCTGTCCTCTTTGTTTTCCATGAATTGTGCCCCAAATTGGTTAAGGTATAAACCCTAACTCCCAAAAATAATTTTTCTTAATAATTTTTTTAGTCTCTGATGAATTTGCATAATTTATTAATGTTTTAATCATTGGTTTTTTAATATTAATTAAGCTTGCATTGCTTTAGATCTTTGAAAAAATTAATTTTGGAAATAAGTTTGTGGCACTCAACTGTTCTATATTCTCCCTTCCAACTTTATATGCAAAGAGGTTTATTCTTCTTTTTCCTAAGCGAGCCAACATTTAAGGTAAATGTGTTGGTTCTACTCATCTCAAGTAGCAGATTGAAATATTATTTTCAAAATATAAATCTATAACTTCCATTGTTCATTATTCTTTTGATCCTTGGTTTGCATATACTTGGCTTCCTTAAGTTTCGTTTTTTGCTTTGAGCCCAAAATTCTACCTTTTTGCTGCCATCGCCAATTTATATTTTTGGTTCTTTGGTGTCGCTTGTTGGGGAGGGTGGGGCAGGCCCCCTGAGCCGTATGTTTTTTTTTCATTTTTTATCGTTTTAATTTTTGTTCGCACTTTTTCAGTGGAATATGTAAAGTATAGAGATGTTTGGAATTGAAATATTTTGCTATTATTTAAGGGTCTTGGTTTCGTTGTGATGTGTAATTGCCCCATGGACTAAAAGTATCCGGTCTAATGAATTGACAAATTCGGTTTTTGTTTTGTTGTGTGGCGGTTCCATGAAATTGATACTTGTTTGTTATGGTTAATAATCTGAAAATTTGATGCGTGGTATGCAATGAATCCTTTGTCGTGAAATTGGTAATATTTAGGTTTAGTTTTTTCCGATTTATGTTGTGGAGAATTATTCCCGTGGTGAGTTTCACATGTTAGAATCAATGATGTTCCTGTTTATTGTTTTCCGCTTAGTATATGAATTTGAAATTGTGATGTTTTACCTTTTATTGCCAAATGAATAATTGTATAATCGTATGTGAATTTATGTTGTACCCTTAATTTTGGGTGAGGTTTTAGTTAAATGTTTTGGCCATACTTTCCAGGACGGAAGAAATTTAGTAAATGGAGTAATGGTTAAAGACTGTTGATGCTATGCCTGACTTTTTTGGGCTGTTGTATGAAAAATCCCCCAGTGTTTTTGCCTTTATTGTACGTAATGTTTCTGAATTCCCTTTACCCGTTTTTGGTAATATGCTTCCCTTTCCAGTGAAGTTATACTGTACGTTAATAAGTGGCTTGATTCCTTCATGTGTAACTTTTGTTGGTGATTCCCAAATTATGAATCTTTTGGATATATATGTAGTTGTCTTTTTATGCTGTGGGCAAATATGGGTGAAAATTTTGGTAGAGAAGAGCAATGGGTTATTTTGTACTCTGATATGAAAATGTATTACTTTGTATTTTTCATAAACTAGCATCACATATTCTTTCCAATACTAACTTTAATTCTTAACTTATATCTAAAGTAAGAAGTAACCGATGATCCAGGAATTGCTGGCAAGTTAGTCTTTTTGTCCAAATGGAAATGCTTTTTTTGGAGTGATATTTGGGCTCCCATCATTGTTCAATAAATAAGGCCAAATTCCATGAGAAAGAGAAATAGTGGTTGTTCTGGCCTTTTTAATAAATGCAACCTTGAGTAAAATAAAAGACTAAAAAAATTATTGGCTCATTTCTTTTTACAAAATTCCTAGTATATTGCGGTTTGTTTTTGTTTTTGGGTTTATGTTTAATTGAGCTTTGGGTTTGATCCTTTCCATTTTGCATTCTGAAGTGCTTTCAAATGTTCGTGCAAATTCCTGATGTAAATCTCTTTGAAAAGGTAAAATTAGTTTCCTGTATTTTCCTGAACATTTTTTATTCACAAAATATTGGACTGCCGAATTTAATATGTTGCATAGAATCTGTTTATGGAAACGAGGCATTTTGGTTAACCCAATGTTCGTCCAAAATTCGTTAATTGGGTAATTTTCCTTCCTGTTTTGCATGGGAGTGAAATGGAAATACTAGACAAAGGAGAAGTTTAAAGGCTACCAAGCTGAAATGTCACTACTGAACTTCTGGAGATGTGATTGTAAGTTGTGATGTAACTCTGTTCTTTGCATTTTGCACAGGATTTGTCCAAACGATCAATTTTGTTCTTTCATTCCTTTCATTTTCTGAATTCCTTTCATCCCATTTTGTTCTGTAATAAGAACAGCAATAAGTTGAACCTTTCAAGAAAGTTTTTGAGCCTGTTCTAAACTTTGATGAAATTAAAATCGGATTATGGTATGGTTGGTGTTCCAATGTATGTCAATGCGTCATGTGTCACTTTTATTCACCGTAAATGCGCCATGTGTCATTCGTACTGCGCCATGTCATTAGCTCCTACATCCACTTCTTATCTTTAAAAAAAATTCATTTATAAGATTCGATCTCTCGACTCCCATGTTGATATAAATATACCTTCACCAACTCAACCAACTATTATTGTTATGTTATATATCACTTCTTTAAATATATATTGTTAGAGTGTTGTTCACATTTTTAGTTGCAAGATTTGCATGTAGGACTCTCCTTTTGTCAAAATTTAATGTCAAGTAATCTTGATTTTGAGTGTACGTCCTATCAATCTCAATATTTTAATATAGGTTGTTCCTTTTAAAAACTTATGGCGATCTATTAGCAATGTTAGATATGATATTCATCCTACAACAAAGATGGGTTCAACTAAACATGTACAAGCTCAAAACGTATGAGACAAAGATGAAGAGACAAACCTAAGTGTAAAAAAACAAAAGAAAGAAGCACAACAACGAATACTAATGATGACATTCAAAATTTTCCAACGAGTTATTTCCCAGCCCATTCACTTTTCTACCCTCGAAAATTTGCAACACCAATTTGCGTGGGATTCAATTGCTCAAATAAATCATAGCTCTAGCCGTGCTTCTATTACATTTGTTTACAAAATAAGGCAAAATAAAAATGCACTTAAAGAACTTTTTACAAAAACCACAGTCCACGGATATGCAAAATCAAATGTACCTCTCCCCTCTATTTTAAAGTACAATAGTAATTTTCGTGTGTATTTGGAACAAGTTGAGCAATTTAAAATTTCATTTTCACTCATTAATTTATAATTTCACCCATCTTATGAAACTTATTTATGTGAGCAATTTGTGATAATTGAATTACATACGAAGTATTTGATTACTTTGCTTTTAAAAAAAGAAATCTTTACATAGGCTACTTTTTTTATTTAAGGTGAGTTTTTAGCTCAAATATACAATACACAATACTTTCAAATATACAATACACCATTCTTCAATTAGAGTTTCTATATACATGTAAGGAAACACTGCACAATTACAAGACTACGAGAAATACATGAGTAGAAAACCAATACAAATTTAACATAAGAACATCTTTGGACCCGGAGCAACGCCCGGGCCAAGAAACTAGTTTGTAATAATACGAAGAAGAAAAAAAATAAGAATAAGAATAGACAAACAAATAAATATATGGAAAGGAAGTGGAGCAAGTGATTATTTAGACGTGCAATCACTAAAGTCTTTGTCTCAAGGTTGAGATTGTAGATTACATCAACTGATTAGATCAATTAGCATAATTTTATATACTGTACTTGCATCTTGATGGAGTCCAGAGAAAGTTCTTTCCATATGGCGTATGTATATATGAACTTATTAAGTTTAAAGGATTTTGGGTAAACTTTCATCACTTTGTACCAATTCAAAGCTGAAATAATCCAATAATGTCATCAAAGGTTCCCGTTTTAAGTTCCCTCTCATGGCTGCTATGTCTAACTTCTTTGGCGGCAGTGTTTTCCGCTACCACTTTCGCAACCTCTCCCATTGCAAAGCCAGGCTGCTCAAGTTCCTGTGGAAGAGTAACTATTCCATACCCATTTGGTATTGGTGGGGATGGAGCTTGTTCGTTAAGTGAATCCTATAACATAATCTGTAACACCACCTTTGACCCGCCCAGGCCTTTTTTAGCCGACACTGGCCTGGAAATCATAGACATATCCTTTTCTGGCCTTATGAGAATAAGAAATATCTTGGCCACGAGTTGCCGGCATCAGACAAGGCAGTGGGATGAACCCATGTCGACGCTGATAGATCTAGGTGCATTGCCACTTGTGATATCGAACGCAGAAAACAAGCTCACTGTCATTGGTTGTGCTGACTCTGGAGTTTTGGAGGAACCAAATGATGGCTTTTCTTTCATAGGTGGTTGTATAACTGGTTGTACTAGTATGCAGCAAGTGCTGAAGTATAATGGGACGTGTTCGGGCTATGGTTGCTGCCAAACAGCCATCTCAAAGAAGGGATTGAAGCAAGTGGAAATTGTAGTGAACCAAAATCTAGACATCAATGTGTCTGACTTTAATTTGTGCGCCGCTGCTTTTGTGGCGGAGGAAAGTAAGTTCACCTTCAACGTCGCTGACCTAACAGATCACGAGGCGTTTGTGAATAAAACACTTAACGATGTTCCAATGGTGCTCGATTGGTTTGTTGGTGTCAATCAGACTTGCAATCAAGCTAAGCCAAGCTCGACGTGCCAGAGGAATACAATATGCACCAATTTTAATACTGGATCTGAATCAGGATATCGTTGCAGCTGTCTCCCTGGTTACCAGGGCAATCCCTATCTGACTCCTGGATGTACAGGTCAGTGTTTCCATCATTGTTCGACTATTCCTATAACATGCTACTAGTACTCCCTCCGTTTCAAAAAGATTGTTAGTACTTTTGGATTATAGATGTGAATAAACCAAAAAAAACTATAATAACTATATATCCTTGTTTTAATCTTGTGCAATCAACATGTCAATCAATCAATCGATCGATCGATATGTATGTTTCAAAAAATTCCCCTCATGCAGATATTGATGAGTGCACGAATCCAGCACATAATTGTTCTCATATTTGTACAAACATAAACGGTAGTTACAAATGCTCTTGCCCCAAAGGACTAAGAGGTGATGGTCTGAAGATTGGGACTAGTTGTTTCAACAATAATTCAGAGTTTGTTATGAGGCTTACAGCAGGTTAGTATTTTTTTTTTTTAACATTTAATTTATTTAGCTTAAATTGATACCATCTATTGGGTATGTAAATTTAATAATGTACGTTGTTAGTCAATTGAATTGCAATACCAATTTGTTAGTCATAGCTTTTTTTACAACCTAATTAAACCTGTCATTTAAAAATTAAATGGTTACATTTGATAGAATTATGAACAATAATTTGATATATATATATATATATATATATATATATATATATATATATATATATATATATAAAGACAACGAATGATGACATTATCACGATTAATAACCAAATTAAAGGGCAAAAGCTGCATATGGATAGCATATATATAACATATATTCAATTCTTAGCTTAGTCTCAATCATGATTTAACTTAAATTTTTGATTGAGATGGTACATGAACATAGTATTAGAACAAGGATGCATAGAAATTACAAATTAAAATCTCTCCTCCCTTTCCCTCCTAACTCCTAAGCAAGGGTTGAATACAACCTTTTTATTTTTTATATACTCTTTAAAAAGTAATACTAATAAGGAAAAAATTTCAGTAAATACCTAAAAAAGACACCTTTTTAAAGAATATACCTAATAAACAGTTTAATTTACAAAACTACATAATAAGATGTTAAAAATTTTCGAGCACTACCAGTTAACCCATTTCCCCACATTTCTTAACTAAGGTTAACTATTTACCATGTGAATTGATGAAAATACTCCTTATTCACTTTCCTAACCACCCAACTATCATCAATTCTCACTCAATCGACCCTCTTCTCCTTCAGCCCTCTCATTTACTCCATCTTCTTTCCTCTTCAATTTCATTGCACCATATATCAGTGAAATTAAAAGTTATTCAGCTGGCCTTAATTCCTTTTTTTCCATCATTTTTTCGTCTTCAATTTCAAATTCTCTCTTCTTCAATTTTATGTTGTTGAAACCTTCTAATCAATCCTATTAATAACACATCACAATTCAACCATTTAATCTTCAAAATTTGTTGCTTCTCCCTTTGAATTGCAGAGAATCCCTTCTATTGTCTCCTCAACATCAATTGGTTTTGTTCATGTTACTCATGGTAGCAAAATCACATCTTTTGATTGGTAATTGACTAGAAAGATAACTGATTTGACTGAATTTGTTTCCATTGATTCTTTATTGGCAGTTTCCAATTAATGAAACTGCAGCTGTTGGTGCAACTAATTTTTTTGGGTTACAAATAATTGATCCTGAAATGGGTTTTGTGAAGGAGAGTTTGACTTAGGAAAATTCAACCAGGTCTAATTCAATTGTTCGGGCAATTGGTTCATCAAATGAGCATTTGTTCGCTAGTTTCGAATTGGTAGTAAGAATTTGAATACTTTTGTAGTCTATGATCTCTTGGGTGATTTTATGCCCATTATTGAGATTGTTAATAATGAGATGTAAGGTTCTGATTTTTATTATTATTATTTTTTTTTTACGATATGGTGCTGAATTTGATTGTTCTAATATTCCTGCAACAAAATTGAGTTGGTTTTCTAATTGAGATGAAGAATATCGTGGATTGTTTTGTTGATGAAGTTGTTTCAAGAAATTCGTCATGTATGCTGAATTACCTGATTGCAAACCCTAAATAATGTGTGAAGATGAAACAACAAAGAAGAAATTTTCCAGGAAAATTGAATGAGAAAAAAGAAGAAGAAGAAGATTGAATGAATGAATGAATGAAATAGAGGAGTAAATAAAATCGTGTTAAATAGAAGATAAAAGGAGGAATTTGTGCAGAATTAAAGAGAAATTGAAAATAATTGAAGAAAAATTTAACCATGGTTAAGAAATGTGGGGAAATGGGTTAATTGGTAGTGCTAGAAAATTTTAACATCTTATTAGGTAGTTTTGTAAAATAAACTGTTTATTAGGTATATTCTTTAAAAAATGTGTCTTTTCTAGGTATTTATTGAAAAATTTTCCTAATAAAAATGATCAATATGTCTTCATTCAATTGTTTGTGCAGGATTGACTCTTGGATTCTTTTTCTTGTTAATATTACTGAGTTCCTTGTACACTATGCATAATAGAAGAAAGGTCACCAAAAATAAGGAAAAGTTATTTGTGCAAAATGGAGGAATATTATTATCACAACAACTTCCATCAAATGCAGGAATGCAGTCCTTCAAAATATTCTCAACTGATGAACTAAAAGCCGCAACAAATAATTACAATGAGGATCGCATTTTAGGTAAAGGTGGCTATGGTATTGTGTACAAGGGAATTTTGAAGGATGGTCGTGAAGTAGCCATTAAAAAATCTATGGTTGCCGATCAAACTCAAGTGGAACAATTCATAAACGAACTTGTTATTCTTACGCAAATAAATCATAGAAATGTGGTGAAACTGTTTGGATGTTGTCTTGAGGTTGAAGTTCCTCTGCTCGTATATGAATACATATCAAATGGCACCCTGTACGATCATATCCATAGTAAAAACGACACCAAATCATGGTTTACATGGACCAACTGCATTAAGCTTGCCGCGGAGGCTTCAAATGCTCTCTCTTATCTTCATTGCGCGGCATCCATACCTATAATTCACAGAGATATCAAATCTACTAACATACTATTAGATGAAAGTTACACGGCAAAAATATCTGATTTTGGCGCCTCAAGGTTAGTACCAATTGATCAGACTCGGGTGACGACATTAGTTCAAGGTACATTGGGGTATTTAGATCCAGAGTATTTTCATACAAGTCAACTAACCGAGAAAAGCGACGTCTACAGCTTTGGAATTGTTCTTGCGGAACTCTTAACCAAACAAAAACCACTTTCTATGGAAAGAAGGATGGAGGAGAGACACTTAGCAACATACTTTATCAGCTCAATCGAAGAAGATCGCTTAATGGAAATCGTCCATCCTCAATTAGTTAAGGAAGCTAAAAAGGAGCAATTATTAACAATGGCCAAGCTTGTGATGGATTGCCTTAACATTATGGGCGAGAACAGACCTACCATGAAGGAAGTGGCTCACGGACTTGAGGATCTAAGGAACCACAGTTGGCAACCATTGGCTTCTTCGGACCATCAAGAGGAACCGCATGATCTTTACCCGATTTCTTTCTCATGAGTTTTAATTCAAACAATAGAAAGGCCTTCCAAAGATGCATTGCGTGTAGTTCAATCTATCATATGCATCGAATATGGCACTAGTACGTACGTGGAGTATTAAATATTTTGTATCATCATCTTGTATTATCTTTCAGCAAAAATAGTCAAAGATAATTATATTTTGGAAAATCTCTTTGGTAAACCTCTATTTTTAATTTTTCAGCAGTGATAGATTTTCTTTAAAAATAATAATACTTCTCTCTTGATTACAATTAGAAGGTTAAATTGTTGTTACTTAGTGTGTAGTTAAACTAATCCAAGTTAGTTAATTACTCTTTTATCCAAGATGTGGGTATGTAGCAGCTTGTGCCCCAATTAATATCCTCAGTCCTCATCGGTGCGTCCTTCCGTTCAACAATAAGTAATTAATAACATTCATATCTAATTCTCTTACGGGGCGTTTGGTATGTCGGAGGGATAAGGATAAGGATAAGGGAAAAAAGTGAGAAAAAGATAAAAATTTTATAATAGGAATAAGAATAAAATGAGTGTTATCCCTTGTTTGGAATGTATAGGGAATCTAATTGGAATTAGTATCAAAATTACTTTAATATCCTTATTTCTCTACATTTTCACACTTCTCCTTTCCATTCATTAAGAGTAAAAACGTATTTTCAAACTCTATTCTTATCCCTCTCCCTTATACCACCCTCCCTAAGGTATTAATTTTGAGGGATAAGAGCCAAATTCTATCCCCTTGCATGATCCTTATCCCTTTAAACAAACATTAGATTTCTAAATCCTTCCATTCTTATCCCCTAAACAAATAAACCCTTAAAGCAAAGCAGAAGAAAGCTAATTGGCACAAACTTAGCGGTATGCTTGACACGTCTACAATGTGCAACGCCAACCACCACATGACCAGGCCTAAGTCACATCGAAGTCTATGTCAAGGGTGATGGCCTGATGGCTCTGATAGATGAACGGGTATGTCAACACATATCCCTCCCACCACTATGTTTCACATTTCTTCAATGTGGGAGTAGCAATATTGTATAGTAGAAGACTATAACAAAGCTTCTAACATTTTTTGGGTGACGGGAACTAAGACATAGAGCAGTAAAGTTACAAGCTACAAGTTAATTTCAATTTCAGGCCAGGATTGTGTTAATGTGATCTTTTTCCAACATTAGTTAGGGGACAATTTTATATAAGCCAATTCTAGCAAAACCTTTTACATGAATAGCAACAAGACCATTAGACCACGACGTGCAATCACACAAGTAAAGAACATGGTTAGTGGTGGACATAAATGGCAATGGATATCCTTAGAACAAGTCGATCATCTCCGTTGTCTACAGACATAAGGTGAAGAATCAATTATATATGTCAACTGGGAATATCTTCTTCCTATGATCGATTCCACTTCTCCGTTGAAGCTTTCTTAGGTTTGGGAAGTGATTACTAATAACTAATAAGTGTTTAAGATTGTGGATTGACTTTAGCCTGCCTTATACCAAAAGGGAAATAAAGGGATGGCTAAGGTCTTCTCTTTATCGTTCATGTCCTGGCTATGCCTAACAACATTGGCGTTATTTTCAGCCACCAGTATTGCCATTCCTCCATTGGTTGCAAAACAAGGTTGCTCGAGTAGATGTGGGCAGGTAACTGTTCCATACCCATTTGGCATAGGACATGGAGGAGCATGTTCACTGAATGAGGCCTTCAACATACACTGTAACACCTCTTTTGACCCCCACAAACCATTCCTAACCAATTCTGATCTGGAAGTCATAGATATCTCCTTTACTGGTCATATGAGGATTCGAAACACTTTGGCCACGTCATGCCGCCTACTAGAAGAGGAGAGTGTCGTGAGTGAAATACAACCGGGATTGATAGATCTCACTGGATTACCTCTTGTGCTTTCGGATACTGCAAACATGTTCATCATGATCGGTTGTGATGACATGGGAGGTGTAATACCGTTGACAGGTAATACTACCAATATCGTTGGTCCAATGAGTGGATGTCGTCTTACATGTACTTCCCAGGAGGAAGTCCTCAAGTATAATGGAAAGTGTTGGGGGGTTGGTTGCTGCGAAGTACCCGTCACACAGAAGGGGTTAAAAAAAATTTTGATCGGGATATCTAATTTAGCCGAACTAAACGTGTCTGACTTCAATCCGTGCAGCACAGCCTTCATAGCTGAGGCAAATAAGTTCACCTTTAACGTAGCTGACCTTACAGACCAAGATGCCCTAATAGATAGAACCTTAGAAAATGTTCCCGTGGTGCTAGACTGGTTTGTAGGGCTAAATCAAACATGTCATGAAGCTAAGCACAACGTATCCAGGCCAACTTATGCTTGCAAGGAGAACACCAGCTGCATCGATTATGAGAGTGGCTCCGAATTAGGATACCAGTGCATCTGTAACCCGGGTTTCCATGGTAATCCTTATCTTAGTCCTGGATGTACAGGTAAGTCATTTTTATTAATAGTGTACAGATACGAGCATTCAAAATTAACATGCAGTGGGCAGGTAAACTGCTTGGCTGCTTGCAGTCTTGGATGGAGTTATAATATATGTTTTAATCCGAATTTTCAAATTATATAATCAAGCCGATGGATAATACGTTTTCCTTCTTGTAGATATTGATGAGTGTGCAAGATCAACCAATAATAATTGTTCTCATAATTGTGTCAACACTGCTGGCAGCTACGATTGCTCTTGTCCTAAAGGATATCAGGGAGATGGTTTGAAGAACGGCACTGGCTGCTCTAGCGATAATTCAAAATTAGTCATGATTTTAACTTTAGGTAAATGTCTCTTATTAATCTCTATCAGCATGCGCTTGCATTAACTCATTAAGTTCTGTGACGATGTTGAATTTGAAAATTTAATGGTCATGTTTTGAAATATGAGCACCCTACCATAAGATGTCACAATTTATTTTCAAACCCAATACCACTTATACCAGTATGTTAGGATATAGTGCTAATTGTGCATAGAATATATAAATATAAATATGAATATAAATATAAATATAAATATGTGTAATGGGTTTACAAATGAATTTTATTGATTATGTTATTGTTTTTCTTAAGTTCACGATTACATGCATTTATATAGAATGATTAGTTACATTGCATGACTATATATGAAGTTTGTCAATTAATTCTTTTTAACTGCAATCTATTTCTTTACATTGCTAGATAATATGACAACAAATTACTATATATTTAGTTTGGTGAATGTGAGTGAAATAAGGAAGTTTTCACATTTTAACACAGTATACCATAGTTCTGGCATTAGGATAATTTTCTGTAAAGAGCTAATTTGAAATTTTCGTAATAATTAATCAATTTGTGCAGCAATCAGTCTGGGGCTTCTGTTCTTGCTAGTTCTAGCAGGTTGGATATATTTCACGACCAAGAGAAGAAAATATAAGAAAACAAAAGAAAAATACTTTATGCAGAATGGAGGATTGTTATTGATGCAACAACTTTGTCCCAATGGAGAAATTTTGGAATCATCAAAGATATTTTCAGCCGAAGAACTTGGAGTAGCAACAAATAATTACAGCGAGGATAAGATTTTGGGAAAAGGTGGCTACGGCGTAGTATACAAGGGCATTTTAAAGAACGGCCAGGAAGTTGCCATAAAAAAATCCAGAGTAGCTGATCAAATGCAGGTTGAACAATTCATCAATGAACTAGTCATATTAACACACATTAATCATCGAAATGTGGTAAAAGTTTTCGGATGTTGCCTTGAGACAGAAGTTCCATTGCTGGTATATGAATTCATTTCCAATGGCACTCTTTATGATCATATCCATGGCATTAAGGGAGCTTCCACTTGGCTAAATTGGAAGAATTGCATCAGGGTTGCATTAGAAGCCGCTAGTGCACTCTCTTATCTTCATTCCTCGGCGTCTAAAACAATTATTCATAGGGATATAAAATCAGCCAACATATTATTAGACGAAAATTATACTGCTAAAGTAGCTGATTTTGGGGCCTCAAGATTAGTACCGCTTGATCAAACTCAGCTGACAACATTAGTTCAAGGAACACTGGGATACTTAGATCCAGAGTACTTCCATACTAGTCAGCTAACAGAAAAAAGCGACGTGTACAGCTTTGGAATCGTTCTTGTTGAACTATTAACCAGAGGAAAACCACTTTGTACAGAGAGAAAAATGGAGGAGCGGAATTTGGCAGCATACCTTATTTTGTCAATAAAAGAAGATCGCTTGATGGACATCATTGATCCTCGGTTAGTATGTGAAGCTACCGAAGAGCAGCTACTAACAATGGCTATGCTTGCATGGAAATGCCTTAATATCCTTGGTAAAAATAGACCTACCATGAAGGAGGTGGCAGTTGAACTAGAGAAATTGAGGAAGCAGAACAGACAATTCTGGACTGAGCACACCTCTGATGAGACAAGTACAGACAACGACTCCATTGAACAACAAGATCTTTACCCAGTACGGTGACCTTAGCACACAATGAAATCGACAGCTCAAAGAGTTTTCTGATAAAAGTTTTAACCACTGATGTTGTATGTAGACTAGCTTGTATTATGTTAAGAGTCAAACTTTTATTTGCAGATCGTCCATACTGTACCCATTCTGTTTCAAAAAACTTCATGTTATTAAATTGTGTGGACAGGTTCTATTTTATTTGAATATTTGCTTTGTTTACATTATTGGCCAGACCATGTATCTACTACCTTTTCCCATATTATTCTCTATGACAAAAGTTGATTATTCTTTATTTAAACTGATGGGAATGATATACATAAAAATCTCAAATTATTTGTATATTGAGGTGGGTTGAACGTATATAAATTGAACTGAAGTCGATTGAAGTTATAAATTCTAATATGGTGTCAAATAATTTGTAATGGTGTCAACTTTTAATTTTTTTAGGTGTAAATTTTTTGGTGGACCCAAATTTTTGATGGTATAAATTATTTTTTTGTGATGTAAAGTGCAGTTGAAATTACCGATTTATCCCGGTGTGGGACGAATTGAAACCCAAATTTGTGTGGGATCTATCAATACTTGAGAAACTATAAAGTAATTTAAAATACAAACAAACAAACAAATTAAACCAACATCATATGAAGGAACACCATATCCCGATTAAGGTTCCGTTTGTTTTGAAGGAAAACAATTTTCAAGGAAAATCATTTTCTAGGAAAAAAGTTTTCCTTTGTTTGTTTAATGTAAAAGGGAAGGCCCATTATGAGGGTCTTTGCTTTTTGTGCCTTTGGGCTAGTCATATCAGTCCTAGGTTGTATTATTAGATCCAAGGTTGATTCTCAACCACTTTTTTGTCTACTAGCTCTAGGGTAAGGTACACTTTGTAGATATATATACTCTTGTATAGTGCTTAGCCGCAACACATCAATATACAACATTTCTTTCCAAGTTTGCATCTTTATTTCATCACATTAACCACCACTGCAATCATCACATCAGCCATTGAAGGCTGTCATATTAGAGTTATCAAACTCTACATGGTATCAGAGCCAGGTTGCATTTGACAACCATTCCACGCACAAACCACTCTCCAGACGTCAGCAATCTGGGAAGAAGGAAAAGAAGAGGTGAGGCCTTCGTCTCAACCTTCAAGCATGACTGAAAGTAGTGTCGATTACTCCAGCCCATTGTACTTGCATCCCAGTGAAACAAACTTCCAAGTCACCGAGAAGCTGCAAGGTGTAGCAAATTACACCATATGGAAGAGATCCATGGAGATAGCTCTTGCTGCAAGGAGGAAGCTTGGTTATGTCACTGGACAAGTGAAGAGGGACAAGGATGATGCAAAGAAGAAGGAAATGTGGGATACATGCAATAATGCTGTAATCTCATGGCTTCATGGTGCAATGAGTGGAAATATCAAAAGATCTGTGATCTATTTCACTACAGCCAAAGAAGTGTGGCAGCACCTTTGAAAGAAGGTTTACTATGAGCAATGGATCTCACAAGTACATGCTAAGCAAAGCTGTCTATGACACAAAGCAAAATGGCTCTACAGTGAGTGACTATTACACTAAGATGTACTCATTGTGGGAGGAATTGGAAAACTTGAATGATTACCCTCCAATCACCCAAATGACACTTGAGATAAATGCATTCATGGATGCCATAAATCGACAGAAGGAAGAACAAAGATTGTTCCAGTTCTTGAACGGATTGGATGATGATTTTGGTACTCAGAGGAGCCAACTCCTGCTGAAAACACCTCTCCCATCTGTGGGAGAGGCATGTGCAGCTCTTCAACAAGAAGAGGCACAGAGAGAAGTCTTGGGGTCAAGTGAAGTTGCTGCTGAAGGTTCTGCAATGAGCTCAAAGTTTGTGAGTACAGGGAGCAGTGATAGACCTGGAAACATTAACAAGGGCAGTGAGGAAAGCTGCAAAGTTTGTGGGAGAAGGAACCATACTGCTGATAGGTGCTGGCAAGTGATAGGGTATCCAAAATCTCACCCCATGGCTAAGGCTGGTGGAAAAAATGTAAAGAAAGAAGGAGGATCAGAGGTGAAATGGAATCGGATGAGAAACCAAGGCCAAAGCCAAGCACAGAAGGGTCAAGCAAGGACAGAGGATGTATGCAAATGCAGTGACAGGGGGAGAAGGGACCTCAAATAGCACTATGCTCACACCACAGCAGTTGCTCAAACTCATACCAAGCACCTCAGATGGAAACAAGGGAGGCACAGACACAAATGATGATGTTGAGACTGCATTCTCAAGTATGACAACAAAATGTGAACTGAATTCCTTTTTAAATGATTGGATATTGGACTCTGGTGCTTCCCACCACATGGTGCATGATTTAAACCTTTTGATGAATGTCAAGAAAATTGAGAATTGTCCTAAAATCAGACTCCCTAATGGTAAAACATCTCTGGTTACACATATGGGAGATGTGAATTTGAAAATTTGCATTGTGCTGAAGAATGTTGCCTATGTCCCAGCTTTCTAACACAATCTCCTGTCTATAAACAAAATGGTTAAGGAAAATGGGTGTAGTGTCTTGTTCTATCCTAATTTCTGCATAACCAGGACTGTCATTCAAAGACAATTAAAGGTGTGGGAAGAGCAGTTAATGGGATATACTACCTAACAAATATCTCATTGGAAAAGCTGAAGAAGTTGAGTGAGGATGTGAAGGTTCAAGCAGGGAAGATTGTTGTTGCTCAGGAAGCTGAAAATCAAAGCAAGTCCTCAAGTGACTTGATATGTAATAGAAGTAGTAAAGCTGTATCTGTTAACAAAACTGCTAGTTGTGATTTGTGACACAAAAGGTTGGGACATGCCTCTTTGAAAAAATTAAAGTCTATTGGTTGTGTGAACAATTCTGACTCTGGTTTGAATGAAATATGCCTGATTTGTCCTATGTCAAGGTTTACAAAGCTTCCCTATTCTCCTACTAACTCTACTGTGAATGCTTCTTTTGAATTGATCCACATGGATATCTGGGGACCATACAAGGTCTCAACCAGGAATGGTTTTAATTACTTTCTTACTCTTGTTGATGATTTCTCAAGAGCTGTATGGGTTTTCCTTGTTGAAACACAAGAATGATGCAGTGCAGGTGTTAAAAGGGTTCATTAACCATGTTAAAACACAGTTTGATAGGAAAATTAGGAAAGTGAGATCTGATAATGCATTAGAATTCATTGAAGGCAAGTGCAATTAAGGAATTATTTGCAGACCAATGGATACAACACCAGACAAGCTGTGTGGATAGGCCACAATAGAATGGCAAAGCAGAAAGAAGACACAGGAACTTGCTTGAAACTACCAGAGCCTTGAGGTTTCAAGCTAATCTCCCCTTGAAATTTTGGGGGATTGTGTGCTCACAGCAATCTACATTGTGAACAGATTACCTAGTGAAGTCATTGGAAATATGACACCATTTGAGAAATTGATGCACAAAAGCCCTAACTATGAACACATGAAGGCATTTGGGTGCCTAGCTAGAGCCTATAATCCAGATAGAAAGAGAGATAAATTCTCACTGAGGGGGATCCCTGTGTTTTCATAGGATATCCAAATGGATAGAAGGGCTACAAGCTGCTAAACCTCACCAACAACAGTGTCTTTGTCTCTAGAGATGTAAAATTCCATGAGTTCATCTTTCCCCTTCATCAAAGCTCAGAATCCAAACTGTGTCAACCACATCTTGTTGAAATGCCTATCATCACTCATGATGATGATGACCTGACATGGCCTATAATGGACCAGTACATGAGAGAAGAGGAAAGAATGCAAATCCCAAGTCAGCAAGGAACAGTTAGTGAGGATGCAGAATAGGACACAGCAGAAGGTGACACTTGTGAGCCTGCACAAACAACCACTCCTGTGCAAACACATCAACCAACACATGAAGTGAGAAGATCAACCAGGAATAAGGCACCACTTGTGTGGATGAAGGATTATGTGTCTCATGGCACACAAAGATCAGATCAAGCTGCAGCCAATGTTGCACATATGCAAATGTCAAGAGAATTCATGGCAATGTTGGCCAATGTTGAAAAATCCACTGATCCCAAAAACTTCAGGATTGCAGTCCAAGATCAGAAGTGGGTTCATGCTATGAACCAAGAACTAGAAGCACTAGAAAGAAATAAAACTTGGATACTCACAACACTGCCTAAAGGGAAAAGGGAAATAGGAACCAAATGGTTGTATAAGATTAATTATAAGTCTAATGGAAGCATAGAAAGAGAGAAGGCAAGGTTGGTTCTCTTGGGTTGTAGACAAAGAGAAGGAATAGACTATGAGCAGACTTTTGCTCCAGTGGCTAAAATGACCACAATGAGATCCCTACTGGCCATGGCTGCTATGGACAACTGGTATGTTCACCAGATGGATGTCAAAAATCCATTCCTGCATGGTGAACTACTTGAGGATGTGTACATCAAATTACCTGCAGGCTATGCAAGACCAGGCAAGCAAATGATTGTGGGACAGGGGGAGCATGCATATGCAGATGCAAATCCAGGATTAGTGTGCAAACTTCAAAAGTCACTCTATGGACTCAAACAAGCCCCTAGACAGTGGTTTAGCAAACTGTCAGGTGCCTTGTTGAGTCATGGTTTCACTCAATCAAAGGCAGACTACTCTATGTTCATTCAGAGACAAGAGAAGAAATTTGTGATTGTGTTAGTTTATGTGGATGACCTGCTAATTGCAGGTAATGATCTCCAGTTAATCTCAGGCACCAAGTCATTCCTCAACACCCAATTTCAAATGAAGGATTTAGGAAGTCTTCATTATTTCGTGGGCATAGAAGTGCACAGAAACCAAGATGGGATCTTCATATCTCAAAAGAAGTATGTGATGGACTTGTTGACAGAAAACAAACTGGCTAATGCCAAACCTCTCAAACTCCCACTTGATTCTCATGTGAAATTCACATATAATGAGGGAACTCCCTTACCTGACCCTACTGTCTATCAACATTTGATAGGGAAACTAATCTACCTCACTATCACAAGGCCTGATATTGCCTTTGAAGTTCACACCTTGAGCCAGTTCATGCAAAAGCCTACATCAGTCCACATGCAAGGTYCCAAAAGGGTTCTAAGATATCTGGCAGGTACACCCTCTCAAGGTCTTCTTTTGGCTAGCAAATCTTGTGCTTCCCTCACAACATATGCAGATAGTGACTAGGCTGGATGCCCCTTGTCTAGAAAATCAACTACATGCTTTTGTGTACTCCTAGGACAATCTCTCATCTCTTGGAAGACTAAAAAGCAACCTGTGGTTACTCGCTCAACAGCGCAAGCTGAGTATAGAGCCGTGGCTATGGCAACTTGTGAAGTTACCTGGCTAGCTCAGTTGTTGCAGGACTTAGGTCTCAAGTCCCTTCATCCTATTGTGCTCAAATGTGACAATCAGGCAGCTCTGTCTATTGCAATCAACCCAGTCCACCATGAAAGAACTAAACATGTGGAGGTTGATTGCCATTTTGTTAGGGACAAGGTGCATCAAGGTGCTATACAACCTGTCTATGTGCCTACCAAACTCCAGTTGGCTGACATTCTCACCAAAGGCCTTCCCATTGCTTAGCATCAATTCCTCTTGTCCAAACTGGGAGCTTCATCTCCACCTCACTCCCAGCTTGAGGGGGAGTGTAAAAGGGAAGGCCCGTTATGAGGGTCTTTGCTTTTTGTGCCTTTGAGCTAGTCATATCAGTCCTAGGTTGTATGTTAGATCCAAGGTTGATTCTCAACCACTTTTTTGTCTGCTAGCTCTAGGTTAATGTACATTTTGTAGATATATATACTCTTGTACAGTGCTTAGCCGCAACACATCAATATACAACATTTCTTTCCAAGTTTGCATCTTTATTTCATCACATTTAACCACCACTGCAATCATCACATCAGCCATTGAAGGCTGTCATATTAGAGTTATCAAACTCTACATTTAATTAGAGGAAAACTCATGAAGGAAATGAAAAATGTAATAGAAATGAAGGGTGTCGGAATGAATAAGGGAGATGTAAGAAGTGGGGAGGAAATTGTGTCATTTTTTCTCTACAAAAGGAAAATGATTTTCCTTTTCCAAAGTGACATTTTCTTCTTTGAGGAAAATGATTTTTCACGTCTTTCCAAAACAAACAAAGGAAAATTAAAAAAAGGGAGAAAAATAGAAAAATGTTTCCGTCAAAACAAATGTAGCCTAAGTATTAACCTAAATAATTGAGGAATATATAAATGTCGAAAGCTATGAGGGAAAAAAAATGGATCATCAGCCCCAACTCCCACCATTATATTGTAGTATATAAACTATAAAGCATAGACAGCATAGTATTCCACTTTCTACCCACCATTGACTTTTTATGTTTCCCTTTTTTCTCCGGTTTTTGTACAACTTGTTGCTCATTCAGAAATCATAATGGCGCAAGGAATCAAGAAGATATCTGACTCTAAGTTTTCTGGTAATCGATCAATATGTTTCTGTACTCTAAATTTATTTATTTATTGTTCGTTAATTTCATTTGATTTGCGCTTTCTTCATCTCTTTGATTGCTTTCTTGCTTGTTCATGTTCAATGTATGAAGTGCAATGTCCTAATTAACTACATTATCACATAATTTACACAATACAATGTGTAATTTGAGTCATTTGATCATCTCATTAACTTCTCTTTGGCACAATGACATCCAAGATTGTCTTTCTTGGCTTTTTCAWAWMTYYTTGKYWTTTRWSTYTTTTKWSAAWMYWAWKTWTAYWWWTWRYMAAAKRTRCWAAWTRWAWYMAWARRWCTKWTWWAKWAT